>VXAX01005625.1:81630-122566 GCA_013399835.1 Leptocoma aspasia | reverse complement strand
AAAAAAAAAAAAAAAGGGCCACAGTAGTGGCAGGTGTAGAAGAAAGGAATCATCTATCACAACCTGAGGCTCAGGGTGTCAGCTAGAGTGGAGAGTCTGTGGGCCAACATGGAGAACTCAGGTCAAAATTAAGAGAATTTATTGTTGACTTAATATTTGCATTTAAGAATAAAGGGTTTTAGGCCTGAATGCAATCTCCTTTTAGTAATTTAACAGAAAGACTGAAGTGGGTAAATAGTTGAAGATAGCGTAGATTCCCACTAGTCAATGGAGACAAATAGATATATCTCTATCTCTACTGACTGGAGAGAGAATGTGGCCTCTCAACTTAGTCACTGCTTTTTGTTTTGCTAGCACAAGGGGTTTTTTTGGTTAATATAAAGCAAAGCAGAAGTTTTGGACCTTCAGTCCTGTCCTTCGAGGTGTTCCCCTTACATATTAGATACCGATGTAAGTTAATTTCTGTCAGCTCCATGATCTGCAGGTCACGTTGTCCAGCAAGACAGCCTTCCCATTCCTTTCTCATTTGCCATTCCCCCATAAGAAGTAAAATGTGTAATGGCAGGTACCGAAAACATTTTGGAAAGTAGCAAGTTTGCTGTCAGTTGGAAGGATGATACTTTTTGCATTGAATGTATGCAATGTTTATTTTACATTCTCATGACAATTTAATCTTCTAGTTTCAGCTGGAAAATGTTCCTTCTGAATAAGTCTCTGGTGTCCCCATTTAAACCAAAGTGTCATCATAAAATGTTCTTGGCAAAATGGCATTAGTTTATTAAACATGAAGACGATTTCCTAATGCAATTTGTAATTCTTTTATTACCATTGAAACCGGGTGGTACAAGCTAATGTTAAATAGTTTTGATCATAGGAAAGATACCATGTAATATTAAGATGAATGGGAGCCCAATTAATAATGTAACTCAATTACTCCTTTTGACATCCCATCCACAAGAATATTTTCTAATGGATTATGCTTTAGAATTTCAACAAGTAGCTATTTTGTGGAGCTTTCTTGTCACAAAATATCACAGGGGATTACAAAATCCTGTAGCTGATTCATCTTATTAATTCAAATAAGACCTGTTTCATTACAGTTTTATGATGTCCATCGTTAAAGCTTTTGTACTTGCTGCTTGTATCCTAATGATGTGGTTGAAACCAGCACTGCATCAGAAAATGTAGTACAGTATCATTTCTGAGTCATCTGTCACACTGGTGCCTGGCTTGGTCATCAGCTGCCCTTCAGGAGCCCATGGGAAGTGATGGAGTGAACTCCTTCATATCCTGCTGGGAAATGGCAGCATTACCAAAACTGTCAGGGGTGGCACTGGTTCAGTTGTGGAGACACAAAGGGCACAAACTGAGTGGTCACAGACACTGCAGGCTTGGAGGTCAGGCCCTGCCTGGGCAGGGAGGGGAGCAGATGCTGCTGTTACAGCACGGTAGTACAGCTACTGAGAGTTCCTTTCTTTTTCAAGAGAACACTTTTATCAGTGTTCTATCTCTCTAAACCAGCCTCTCTCACAAGCATTTGAAGTTGGAAAAAGTTTATGATTAGACAGGTTGGTGGTGAGAGCTTGTTTGAGGATGTCTGAGTGTCACAGAAATACTCTCCTCTGATAGATCCATCCTGAGCAGTCTCTTCCCCTTGCCCCTTTGATAAGGGTACTCTAGATAATCCTAAGCAGTAACAGCTGGTTCCATGAGCATCTGTGTGTCAGTGTGGCTGTAGCCCTCAGTTAAACTGCCCCTACTCCCATGTTATCTCTGGGAGATAACACAGACTCATTCCCTTTCTGCCACCAGCTCCTACAGGTATATAATTAACTTCTCACCTGTATCAGTGATACATTTATTACTCTCCTGTCTTGTCCTGCTACTCAGGTCATTGATTAAAATAAAAAGCTAAACTCCACCTGTCCACTGCTTCAGGGGAGACACAAATGAGGTTAATGTTATTTGCCTCAAATGAGGAGCCCTCATGGGGCTGTAGCAAGATTCTTACTGATTACACCCTTATGTGGCATATAAACTGAATTATAACCTATCTTTAGAGTGAAGAATGTCCTGGGAAATTACATCAATCTGGATACTGAAGGGTTTAGGTCTATATTTCGTGTCCTCTTTCAAATGGATCAGCAGATTTTTATTTGTGCCTGTATTTTTAGACCAGTCTTATTGATTTTATGCCTTTTGTTGTTTCTCTGAGATTAAGAGGTATGAAACAGGTGTTTTTCTGTTGTATATGAAAGTGAATTTCTTTTTTAAATGCTCAATGTGTTGCCTTCTTCACTCATTCAGACTCAAGCGAATGACACATAAGGAGAGGTCGTGCAAGGTTAGAGGTCTTTGAACTCATTAATATTTGCCATCATTCATTTTTGTGACACTCTTCTCACAATGAACTCAGGATGGCAAAACTGTGATGTTAACACCATACATGAATACAACACTTACAAAGTCATATGCTTTGGCAGAGGGATGATTTTTAAAGTAGACCAAAAGCTCTGTGTTTCACAGTACAGCCTGCACAGGACTGAAGGCATCCCTGGCACAAACAGGAGCATTGTGTGGTAGAAAACTGCTATTGCTTTACTTAATGCAAGCAAAAATAATAGGGGGTGGCAGTCCCTACAGCAGCCTTCTCTTGCTAAACCTGTCCTCTGCCTTGCTAAAGGATTAAGGAAGGTCAGTCTTGTGTTCTCCAGGTATAATCTAAATTATATTCAAGATAAAACCATCGCAACACATTGTGGACACATTTTTATTTGTTTTTTCTTAGTCTGGGAGGAATCCAGAGATATTTTCAGTCTTCAGGAAAAACCAGCCAGACCAAACCAAACCAAAAAAGCAAACAAAGAAGTCCATCCCACCAGCTTTTCTGTTGTTTTTAAATCTTGGGGAATACCTTTCCCTAGTTCCTTAAAAGGAGTGAAAATGTGTTAGAGGCAAATCTGAGGCAATGTATTTAATTCTTGGGAAGTATGTACACAATTCCTTAATTTTTAGAAAGTATGTGCACCTTTCTTCTCCACTTAAGAATTTTTCCAGGTGTTTGAGGAGGGTGATCAAACAAGTAAAGCCACAGGAACCTGTAGTCAATTTTATAAATCTTAGCCATCACTTACTTGGATCTGAGCAATGAGTTGGGAATATAAATATAGCTCTAAATGGTCAAGAAATTTTCTACATTTCAGACCAGGGAAATAAACAGACCCTGCGGTCTCTATTTGCAAACAATATACTTTATCTTCTTCAACTCTGTTTCTTTAATTCTTGCTATTCCTGTAAAGTATCTTACTTTACCAAATATGCCATAGGAGTATTGAACTTACGTGTTCAAAACCAAAATCCCAGCTGACATTTGTTTCTGCAAAACCTTGATGGCTTTAGCCCTGAGGCATACTTTCTCAATGTAGTTTTAATTTGCTACAATTGACAGTTTGTGAATTATTTTCTGAAGTGGTTCTGTATACACAGACAAGGCATGCCTTGTGTTTCTTGCTGCAGAATGAATACCTTTACGAAGGTGTTGATGCAAGAGTTATAGAATATGAGGACAACAGGCCCCTCCTAGATATGTTTCTGCAGAAACCAATGGGTTTATTGTCTCTGCTGGATGAGGAAAGTCGATTCCCACAAGCAACAGATCAGACACTTGTAGGTAAGTACATGGTTCATTTCACAGTCTTACAGCTTGTCTTCTGTTCCATTTCTGTTTGGCATGTACAGTTCAGACTACATGCCAGTTATGCTTTTAGTGAGCCCCCATTTCAGTGTCATAGTGTGTTTGAGGGAGACATGCATGCTGGGATGGTTATGTCCTTTAAGTTCATAGAGAAATACCAAGACTACAAATGAACCTAAGCTGCTGATCCAGGTTTCAAGTTCTTGCGCCTTCAGGAATTTTTTGCTGCAGAGCTTGAAAAGTAAAGATCAAACTGACTTAAAACTCTAGGTTCATAGGCCAAGAACACTGTCTGAAAAGTTCAGTCGTGTTCAGCTCTGAGATTTTTGATGAGCAGTATCTGAGCAAGAAGTTTAATACTTTTTAAGAGTAATGACTGCAAACATGCTTCAGTGCCTTTCAGCAAATTATGCTTTCTGAGTGTTTTCTATTCACAAATTAAAATTAAAACACCTAGGGTCATTGTAATTCAGATCCTGAATATTTCAGTGCTGTTGAGTAGCTGCAATTACCATCGACTTCATTATTTCAGTGGTATTTCTGTGCAGATAAATCCTGGTTTTACTCATTTTTGAATGTGCAAAGTGTCAGATTAGAATTTTAGCCAACACCCAATCAGAAAACCTAATAATATCCAGTAACAATGCCCATGTTAAAGCAATTATATGAGCTTATTGTTCTTTTATCCTCATGCTTTTTAGTCTACAGTATGGAAGCACTCAATCAGTAAATGTTTCTTCACAACTCCTCAAGGAATCCTTAGGAAAGATTTCTGCATTGTTTCATATATTTAGATAAAAATCTAGGAAAGGCAAGCCCTGGAAGTATTCAAAACATATTGCACCTGGGGACATGGCTTAGTGGTGAACACAGTGGTGCTGCATTAAGGGTTGGACTCATCTTAGACATCTTAGACATCTTTTCCTACCTTAATGATTCTATGATTCCAGGATTTTCACATTAAAAAACTGGAACAAATTAAGTAACTTGGCCAAGAGTTCCCATATTCTCTATCTAGTGTCTTTTGTTACAAGACCATTATGGTATCTCTTGCAAACATCAATGTCTGTTTTGTGCCTCTGCATTGGCTGAGAAATCAGGAAATCTCCTTGGAGGGATACAGCTTCAGAAGAGAATGATTGTACAGTAACTCCAGTAAGATAAGCTATGTGTTTCCTTTCAGAAAAATTTGAAGATAATTTGAAATCAAAATATTTTTGGAGACCCAAAAGAGTAGATCTAACCTTTGGAATTTATCATTACGCAGGAAAGGTAAGACACCTGATGATTTTAGTTGGGGATTGTGGAATGGTAGGAAAGGAAGTAGAAGAGGTCACCTGGGTTGGTTCTCAACAGTCATCTCTTCAGTCCAGACATGGGAATGTTGGCAGTGCCTTACAAATCAAAAGTAAACTGAAAAGTTATTATTCCTCATTTTAAAAAAAGCAATAGCGGGAGTGTATTTTTCTTAAATGTTATCAGGTAAATCAAATTACTGTATTATGGAAGACCCAAAACATAACTGGTATGTAATGCAACTCAGTGCTCTTCCCCTTAGCTCCTCAAAATCCTGCACCATGCTTGTTCCCACTGTTTCTAACCAGGACCCAGCTCCATTCTTTCTGCTACCTCCTACACACCATCAACCTTTCATAGTTCTGTTCTTTGTCACCAAGAGAGATTGCAGGCCCTGCTTCCTGCTTCATTCAGTGAGCAGCATCCTTCCTTCCCATACGAGGTGCCTGGCTGCACGTGCCGTGCAAACACGGGAGGAGCTGCTGTTACCCTGCAGCAGGATGACACTGGTCACTTGAACCTGCCTTGGGAAAGCAGGAGCTCTCACCTCCTTCTGAGCTCTTCTAAAGGGTACAGAGTGAGCACTGATGTCTCACATGTGAAACCATGTTGGGTCTGTGCAGTGCTGGAGCAGCTGGCCTGGGAAGAGACAAACACTGCCCATCAGCTGATGGAAAATACCTTACCCCTTACGTAAGACAGCCAGCTACAAAGAGCCTCTTGTAACTCCTCTGAACCTCATCTCCAGCTGAGTTGCATTTCACCAGCATAGCATAACTCACTGCAAGGAGAGGAAAGCCAGGTCTCCCTCTACCATTCCTGTTACCAGCTGCTGAAGATGGGGAATTACACCAGTGCCCCATAAGTGTTCAACAAACACTTTCATTAGGGAGTTTCTTCTGCTGTCTAACTTATGTCTCCATTGCTGCCATGTAAATTCATTACCCCTAGTCCAGCTTACTGTGAAACTGGAGAGCAATTTATTTCTGCTTCCTTTACAAGTCTTTTGCATCATTTGAGACTGTTGCTGAGTTGTTCTGTGATGGGTTTTTCTAAATTATGTATCCCAGTATCTTCTACCCTTCTTGACAGGTCAAGTTTTCTTGTGAATCCCTTAGACCATCAAGATAGAACCCTGAAGTTACATTTTGAATTAGGTACAGCATTCTTGGAATTTTTAGAGGGATTTCAATTGCCAATATGCAGTTTGTGATTCTGCAAACTTCCTCTACAATTAATACAGAGATCCCTAGGAAGAGTGTTAAGTCCCGGGTCCAGTACAGCATAATATGAATAGTACAAAAAGATTGTACAGTCACATGGGTGACTGTACACACACATCCTGTGTGATGTGGTTGAAATCAAGTGCATTGTTAATTGTGCATTAGCACATGTAAGGTGTGAAGGAGGACTGCAATACACTTATTCTGATGATAAATCCACACAGGTTAAAACCACTACCTGCATTAGGAAAAAATAAATGTCTCAAGCTTCTTTGGAATGATAGATTTGCTTTTAGTGATTTGCATCATACAGTATTGAAAAGGTAGAACTTTCACTGATCAAAAAAAAAAAAAAGACTAGAAGTGAGAATGAGCCTGATGGCTGAAAAACTATTTGTGTATCTTGATATAGTAAAAGCCCTATTCCAGAAATCTTAAATTTACAATTACTTTACAAAACCCAGGAAGATGTACAAATGCACTTTTTAAACAGGTTCTATATAATGCAAGTGGATTCCTGGCCAAAAATAGAGATACTCTGCCAGCTGATATTGTGCTGCTACTGCGATCATCTGAAAACAACCTGACGCGACAGCTGGTAACCCACCCTCTCACAAAAACAGGTATTGCTGTTGTGGTGATCATAGTTTTCTCCAGCCTTCATGATGACCACTGCTAGGTTTCATATGACCACTCATTGATGAGATTATACACTTTGTGGCTTTACTTTCCAACCATGGAATCTATACTGAATGGAGCTACAGCCATCTCAAGCTGCAGGGGAGGGATTGGTCTGGTCAAGTGCCAAGGAAGTGGTAGACATTTCTTTCAAGGACCTGTCTTCAGGGCAGGGGATCAAGACAGGGAGTGGAGTAAATCTCTTGAGTTGAGGACTGAAGAGGAAGGATCAGGTTAAGTCACTGGCCTGTTTTGGACAGGGCATATGTAAATTGCCTCAGTGCAATTTATCTCTAAGTGCTAAAGAGCAAAGGTTTGGGCTCCTAACATCTGCTGCAAAGACTGAGAAGACAGTCCTCTATTTTCAGTCTTAGAGTTCTTTACAATAGGTAACTGATGAGATCCTTGTAGTAAGCTCTTCCTCAAGAAATTCATAAGTAGAGGTGGAGGGATAAAACTGGCTCTACAGAAATTACTCCTAAATTGCACCTTATTTGAACTATTTCCTTGCAAAGTGTCCTGCCTTCCACTGCAGGATGATGGGTAAGTTTCCTTACAACCAGTTTGTTATTTGTTGTAGTACTCCCTGTGTGAAGGCATTGATGCCATACAGTAAGTACTTTACAACATTGCTTTCTTGTACAACTACATGGGAGACATATTTCTAGCAGAACAGAAAAATTAAATTGGAAGAGCCTAATGGAAATGAAAATGTTATCATAACTTACAGAAGCTGAGGTTTTGGCAAGGCTTCTGTTCTTTACAAAGGGAGCTTTGTTATTAGAATGCAAAAATTGGTCCTGGAATTTTATTTTGAGTGTGCCTGGGAAAGCACAGAGCTCAGTGCCCTTGCCTGAACTTTCTGACATGTTGATATCTGTTAATATACTAAACTATAATTTCCATAGAGTCCAAGTAAGCATCCAAATGGTTCCAAGAACTGATATTAAGTCTTAATATTTTGCAAAATAACTCTGAAGGCTGTTTTAGTCTTCTTGTTAAATATTGTGAAACACTGCATGTAGTGTTTCAAAACTGACTAAATCATCCAGATATAGCCAACTAAAAGTTAGGCTTCTGATCCATATTATTTATCTAGAATCAGAGTAATTGTAGAGGTTTACCCAAAGTCCAACCCACCTTGCCTATCTCAGGTGTTTCTCTTGGGATGGGAAAAATCTCCTCTGAAGGTGTCTCTTTCCACTGAATATAGCAGGGATGCTGTAGGCACCTCACTTTCAGATAGCTAAAGTTAGCTGTGAGTAATGTCTTTTTCCTTCCCACCCTGTGCTATTCAGCTGAACCCCAGGGAGGTTTAGGCCTTGATTTCATCACATAATACCAGATGCATTACATGATACATATTTGCAGCTGTTATTTCAACTCTTATCCACCTCTTCCTGATAATAGCTGAGCACAGAGAGATATAGGCTCTCCCAGGGGAGAGGGAGATCCCAGAGGTGTTATGTTATTAGCAGAAGCAGTGGCAGCATGCAGCAGTGGTTAGAGTTTATCAACACAGAGAGACATGATGGAAAGCTCAGCAAAATTTTCATTATCCTTGAAAAGGCCCATGTCTGTGTAAAGCATGCCAATGCATCTAGTCCTTCAAAGTCATCATAATGAAGGTATTGCTTGACTTAGAATTCCAGAGTTAGAGCCTTAAGACTTTGTCTGTGCTAGTAAACCAAACAGAGCCAGTGAACAGTAGCTGAAACATTCCCACAGGGCTGCTCGTTCTGATTAATGGTTAGAATGCCTCTCTGGGACAGTTTTGGTCCATGTCAGGTGGTAGCCTCCCAGGAATACCCAGCCCCACTTCAGAGAAAGGACAGGCCAGTGATGGTTTCCAGCAAGTTCTGTGGAAAGATACAACCTTATTTTTACCAGAGGCTGAAAGAGTAGTGAAGAGTAGAGTTTAAATGTATAATCTTGAGTCATGCCACGTCACTTTTCCTCAGGGCCAGAGAAGGGTATTAGCACATTTTTCTTTAACTAATATGTAGCATTAGAACTAGAATAGTACAGTAACATTCTTAGGGTAAAAACACATGGATGCTCTAAGATGTATCTATCTTATCTTCTGCAGCAGTCTGTTTATTTTTTTATCTAGTAGATGACATATGAGCCGAAAGAAAAAAAACGATCATGTTCTGTGTTCATGCAACTTCTCCAGAGCTCATTCCATCCCAAGGCTTAAAAAGGGGAAACAAAAACACACTCTGAAAAAGTCACTTACCTTTATCATCATATGGTTGCACTGGGGCCATGAATAAGGTGGTTCAGGATCATTCTTAGTTTAGATGAGATGTAGGCACTTCGGTAGGTTACTTTCTTTCATCTTCCCATAGGTAACCTGGCACACACCAAAAGCAAAACTACCATCAGTTATCAAATGTGGACCTCCCAAAAATCAATCAGTCATACAAAGGTAAGAAAACTGATTTTGTGATTCTGCATTGAAGCCTAATTTAAACTAGAAAGGCAGTAGTTTTTTTGGTATTGAAAGTAAGCAAGTAACCCCTTCCTTGGTTTTTCTCCCTCTTCTATTTTCTTTTCTGTTTAGCTGGATATCTTTGTGTTGTGCAATTCATATTCCTTCCGTGAGGTAAAAACCTAACATTTCCCTTCTTTCTGGCTATAGTTTTATAACAACTTCAGGGGGACAAATACTATTTCGCAGCTGTATTGTAGCAAAAAGAGAAATTTAAATATTGGTGTGGAGTATAGCCACATTCCTTAGAGAACTATCAAATGAACAGTGATGATGAAATAACAGACAGGACCTCAGACATTGTCTGCTTATTTGTGGCAGTTATTAGATGCTCTGTTACCAACTTGTGCCCTTTGTGTGTGTGAATGTTTGTGTATTGTGTAGCAAAGTATTGGTGTAACTGATTTGTGCTAGTGATCATGCTGTAATTTTACTGTTTAGAATACTTTTTAAATTATTTATGTTCTCTGAGGGGTGCTTTCTTGGGGCATTGGAAAGGGCACTACAGGCTAACTAGAGATAAAAACTGTAATTTTTTTTCTTCGTCTTTATAGAATGAAGCAGGAGATACTGGACATCATCCGAGAGAAACAACCAGCATGAAAACACAGACAGTTGCTTCTTATTTTAGAGTAAGATGTCATATCTTTTAATAAACATTTCTAGAGTACATTAAATGCTTATTCTTTTACTTTTTGAAATGCACCTGTTGAGTTAGAATCAGTAGTGATCCATTTAGTTTGTGAACTGCATACATGGTGCAGCAATCTGTGCAGTACAAATATCTCGAAGAGATTGTGATGTTTCATCTTTAACTGTACTTGATTACACAGCCACATTGCTGTCATGATGATGTATGATCAATATTAATCTTTCACTTGCTTGTTTTTCCATCAAAGAAGATAAAAGGGAGATTGGACATTAGTGGTATAGCATTTCCTTAAGAGTTTAAGAAAGAGGGCAAAGTTAATTGAAAGCAGGAACTCCAGAGAAAGTTCTTGATGGTCACTGCACAGAGGCTGCCCAGAGTTCATCCTTGTGGCTCCTTCAGCAGTGCTCTGGACCTTCCTAAGCACTGGCTGTGCTGCTGGTCCTAAAATAGCAAATAGCAGTGAAGAGCATCCTTTCCTCTGAAGTGGCACACAGAGTTGGTTCTGCTCTGAATTTCCAACTCTTGTTTAGTCATCTCTCCCAGCGAACCATAAAGTGGCTGAGGGGATATTCATGATTAATTGGGCACAGAGCTCAAAGGAATACCAAGTAAGTTTGTTGATGACACTAAATTGGGGGGAGCTGTCGACTCCCTTGAGAGCAGAGAGGCCCTGCAGAGAGACCTCGACAAATCAGAGAGCTGGGCAATCACCAACCATATGACAATTCAGAAAGACAATGGCCAAATTCTGCACGTGGGATGGGGCAGCCCTGGTTGTGTGCAGAGACTGGGCAATGAGAGGCTGGAGAGAGTGCCACAGAAAGGGATCTGGGGGTCCTGGTCCATGACAAGTTGAACATGAGCCAGCAGTGCCCTGGCAGCCAGAAGGGCCAGTCCTGCCCTGGGGGGCATCAGGCACAGCATGGCCAGCCAGGCAAGGGAGGGAATTGTCCTGCTCTGCTCTGCGCTGGGGCAGCTTCACGTCAAGTGCTGGGGGCAGTTTTGGGTGCCAGAATATAAAAAAGACATGAAACCAGAGAAGAGCATCCAAAGGAGGGCCATAGGGATGGTGAAGGGTCTGGAGGGGAGCCATATGAGAAGCAGCTGAAGTCACTTGGTGTGTCCAGCCTGAAGAAGAGGGGACTGAGGGAGACCTCATTGTGACCTTCAACAACCTCACGAGGGGAAGAGGAGGGGCAGACACTGATCTCTTCACTCTCATGACCAGTGACAGGACATAAGGGAAGGGCATGAAGCTGAGTCAGGAGAGGTTTATGTTGGATATCAGGAAAAGGTTCTTCATCCAGAGGGTGGCTGGGCCCTGAAACCGGCTCTCCAAGGAAATGGTCACAGCACCAGCCTGACAGAGTTCCAGGAGCATTTGGACAATACTCTCAGGCACATGATGTGATTCTTGAGGTGTCCTGCACAGGGCTAGGAGTTGGACTTGATGGTCCTGATGAGTTCCTTCCAAGTCAGTATATTCTATGATTTTATGACCTGTAGGAGTTCACTTACATTTGTGTCAGAACAATGAGGAGCCAGATCTCTCATTTTAGATACAGTTGCACAGCTTTGTGGACTGTGAAGGATAATTTCAATTTAGGTATCATGGTGGTCCAAAGCTATATACTGTTCGAATATTCTAGATGGAAAAAAATACTGAATCTCATTCAAATTAATTTCTATGATTCAGTGCATTATCAGCACTTCTAGCACCAGAGGCTGCAAATGAGTTAATTATGTTTGCACTTTTCTGATACTGTTTTCTGTAGTGGACATCTTTGCTCAGATCATCATAGCTAATGCTCTTAAATGAAAATTCACCTTCAGCCCCACTGGTTTATTCATACACAGAAATCTATGGGTAACTGAGAAAAGCATATGCCACCTCAGACTGCATGGAAAAAAAGATATCCATTAGCGTGTCCTACTTGTTTGTGTTCAGTTGGCACACTGGTGATGGAGCTAATTAAGCACTTTGCTGCATGGTGCAGCTTCTGTCCAGAATGGAATTGCAAATTTTAATAGGAAACATATGGCTCTTGATGTCCTACACTAGTTTCATGTAACCAATCTACTGCTGAGCTGCATTACCTCCTGGCTGCCTCTTTCTGTTGAGTCAGGTTGAATCTTGAGGACTGTGCCTCTTCATTTGTGTTTTAATAAGATCCTCCCATGAAGCAATTTTTCAAAACACCAGTCAAGGTTGTTTACAGTCAGATTCCCCTCAGCTGGCATGGGGAGCTACAGGCTGCATCCCCTCTGCTAGCCTGGTACTCTGGTGAGATGGGAAAAATGCAACTTTGGAATTGTGATCGTCTAGCTTTGCCCTCCTTGGAAGTTTCCTCTTGGCAGGGCAGTTATAGTATCACCATCAGTCTATACAATGAACAGGGCACACCAAGATCGGAGCAGTTCAACCAGCCCTTCTTCTGGGGTAGCCTTAGTTTCCTCCAGTCTAATCAAGGAATTGAAATATTTACTGGCTTGCTGCTCTTCCGCTTCCCATCCATAGAGGGATGATTTACTCTCTGGGGGAACAAGGGCCTTCAAATAGGTGACAACAATAAAAAGAAAAATGGCTGTAATTACTGCACAAAGCTCCAAGATAAGCAAGTAAATGTAAGGAGTGTAAGTCTTCTGTCATATGTTGGACATCATGGAAATCTGTGAGAATGTCCTGGATGAAATTTGGTACTTTTATTTGGAATCAGTGTTTCTCTCAAGTAGTATACACAAGTAGCTTAGAAAAGCTACAATTGGTTTTGGGTCATTTACTTTATCTACTCTTCAAGTATCAGCTTAATGAAATGTAAATGGTTTTGGACATGATTCTGATCATATGAAAAAAATTGCAACTACACATGGACCTATATACCAGTTTAATAAGTATCCTGGTGACAGATCTCTTGTTACTTTTTTGCAGTATTCCCTGATGGATTTGTTATCCAAAATGGTCGTTGGCCAGCCTCATTTTGTCAGGTGCATCAAGCCAAACAACGACCGGCAGGCAAACAAGTTTGACAAGGAAAAGGTCTTGGTTCAGCTGCGTTACACGGGAATTCTGGAGACAGCGCGGATTCGAAGACAGGGTTATTCACATCGAATACTCTTCGCTAACTTCATAAAACGGTAACAGCCATGTGAAGAAGCTCTTTTCTCTCCTACTGTTGCTGGCCAGTGCTTGTTAAGCACCAGCAGTGTTTTTGAAACACTGGTCTTTGAAAAATGTTTGAAACAATAGTCTTTGAAAAAAAATAAAAAGAGATTTCCCGTGACAAGGTTATATGGTTGTATGGATGACCAAGAGTAGTTCAGGCACAAGATAAGTGACCTGTTTTTGATGGGTAGGAAAAGATGATGAATCACAGAATGATTTTTCAGGCTGTCTGAGAATTTGAGTAAAAAATTACTTGTTTATATTCTGCAAGTTTCTTCAAGCACTTGAGTTTTAGAAATGTATTACTTCAAATTAAAACCAAGAATTTGCAGCCACAGCATCCAAGGAACACCACAGTTTCTCTAGCTCCCAACCTTCAGCACTGTGCAACATCTGCTTGTGCAGGGTAGATGATAATTTGGGATTCCTAGTCTAGGGCTGAAAAGTTCATTGAGTGCATACTGTTGTTTAAAATACAATTCCTAAGTATTATCACTTGTTAAGAAGTATTATTACTTGTTAACTACTGAACTCCGTGTGGTTTTATTATTCCTTTAACTACCTTCTTCCTCCAACCCAAAATTCTGTACTTCTCTCTTACAAATAAAGACCCTGAGTATTTGTCTCAATCAAAACAGAGTTGTGTGGAATGGAGATCAAAACTGGGAAGAAGCAAGCATCGCCTATTCAGACAGAAGCACTTAAAAGAAACAGTGCACTAGAAACAGAGAGCTAGCAGCAGAGTGCTGCAGGTGCATGAGATGAGAGGGGGACAGCAAAGGGATGTTTTTAAAGCCCTGTTTCTGGAAAAAATAATCCTGGAACTCTTGTTTTGGAAGAAGGCAGCTTTTGGAAGAGTGCAGCATGGGAAAAGATAGTCATCACTACAAGATGTGCTGTAGTGCTTTTGGTGAAAGCTTTTTATTAAAAAAAAAAAAAAAAAAACCAACTTAACTGTTCAGGTAACATAGATAAAAGCAGTGAACATAATGGGTAGCTCTCTAGAGACCATGCCTCTGATTACAGTGAGACTGTGCAGATCTCTGGCACTGAGGACATGGCCCTCAAAGGAAAAAGGATTTTTATTAAATGTATGTCTTATTTTGGGTTTGTGTTTTTTAATTGTTGAGAGTTACAGGTAGACCCGAGATAATGGCATCATTATTTGGTTGTAATAAAAACAAGCCAATTCATTGTGTTTTACAAAAAGAAAAAAAAAAAAGGGAACTGTAGGTGATAATGAAGAAATCGACATTGTCTCTTTTTTTATTATTCCATGAGCAAAATGTTACCATCATTTAAAGCTGGTAAACCCAGGCTTTGTGTTTAAAAGCTGAGTAACAAGAAAAAAAGCAGAATGTACTGTCAGGAAGAACACATAATTTATGTAATTTTCTTAAATTAAAAACCCAAGATAGATATGGTTCATTTTGTTATAGAGCATTTTGGAAAGTCCTGGAACAAACAAGTATTTTCTATCCAGCAGCTGAGCTGGTGTATCACAGGTAATTTTTATGAGTGAGCATCATGACCTCTTTTCCTAGTCAGAATTAATTCTGAGTAATGAGTCTGCCAGATTAAATGCTTACAGATGATGTGTCACAATGGCCCTTTCATGTTCCAAAAGGATCTGCAGAACTGATTCCAAGGAGCTAAAGAGAGCTGGAGTGCATCTCAGCATCTGCTGAGATATTAAGTATCTCAAAGGTAGATGGTATGGCACATGAGATAAGATAGGAAATTTTTGTGACATTTCTAAATATGAAATAATATAATTTAGTCAGAAAAGGCAGAAAAGCTTTTAAAATACTTTTATTGTATTTTTATATTGCCACTGAAATCACTTACACAGAATGTAGAGAGCAGGAAGGAAATGGTGCACTACTCTGCTTGGGTTGAATTCTTTTTAAAAACCTTCTGGGGTTGGTATAGAATTAAAAAACCCTCCAGGCTGTGCAATATGTCACTCATCCACTTTTGATTGAGTTTCTTAGTACTGTGTATAAATAACTGCACTTTCTTTCATATGCTCTTTTCGTTTTTTCAGTGCTATGTTTTCTTTCGTGCAATTGTTTTTATTACTTAAAAGAATGGTTTAAATGTATTTGCATGTATTACCCTCCATTAATCAAATAAAGAATCATGCATTTATCTTTAGGTATTACCTCATCTGTTACAAAACAAATGATGATCCTCCAGTCAGCCCAGAGACCTGTGCTGCCATCTTGGAAAAAGCCCACCTTGACAACTGGGTTCTTGGAAAAACTAAAGTAATTTTTTAATATACTGTATCTCATCATTCCAGTATGCCATTGTTAACATATTAAACAATTTGTTTTCTCACCCATTTGGTTGGAGTAGCTCCTGGTCTCTACTCTTTTTAAAAAGCAAAGTCATTAATATACACCAGGAATGTGTTGGTGAACCTTGTGCTGGACTCATTTTTCAGGATTTATGTGAGTTTCATGCTTGAGAAAAGCAATTTAGCAAATAAACAATGCTTTAGGTTTAAAATTGAGAAACAGAGAAATTGAAGGTTCCAGATTTGGATCACGTTTATGTAATGTACATTAGATTTGTGAAATTAACAAAACTGTCAGCCTTGTAGTTTTGAAAAGAGATTTGTAGTTACAGACTGAAGGTTTGCACTGGAACTTTAAAAAATCTTGCCATAAAAAAATTAATAAGCAGGGACTGACTAAAGATGCTGAAGAGAAGAGTAAGGTAAACTAATATCCCAAACAATGAAAATGCTATCTCTAAGAATGATCCTTTAGGTACTAAAACTGAAGGGTCTGTTCATAATTTGAAATCAACTCTTGTTGATGTTAAATGGATCAAGTGAATAAAGGGCTGGGAAGGTAACTAAAACTTTTGTTTGTTTGTATTTTTAAGGTATTCCTCAAATACTATCATGTGGAGCAGCTGAATTTAATGCGGAAGGAGACAGTTGACATGATTATTTTGATTCAAGCTTATGTCAGAGGGTGGCTGGGTTCAAGGAGATACAAAAAGATAAAGGAACAAAGGGAACAAAGTGCTATTAAAATACAGTCAGGTAATAGCTTTAAAACATTTAACATTTGGCTTAAAGCTAGTGCATGTGTACAATTGATAGATGAATGTGCATGCTGGGTGTGGATTTTGCTCTTTTCCTGCTGTTACATTTGACAAAATATCTTATACTTGGTCATATCTGTTCTTATGAAGAAAAATTTCTTTTAACCAGAGTTATGACAATCTCTTTATTGAAATTACATTTATCAGTATTATATTTAAAAGGTAATTTTAAGAATGGAAGGGTGTGATTGCACAGATGATACTCTTATTAATAATATTCTGGCATGCACTGACAAGGTTGTATAATGTAATAATGAAAATAAAATATATTAACTGTCCTAGATAATAAGGCCAATTACCTTTTTGATGGAGGCATCAACTGATTTTTTAATACTTTCAAACATAATCTTATTTTACATTCTGATTACGTTGTGTTTTATATCCATTTATTTCATAACTTTATTCACATGAAAAAGTATTTTTATGTAGATTTACTATGTGTGCTTGTTTGCCATGTTTTTTGAAAGATTAAGCCTGGAAAATATTTATGAATATTTTAATAGAGGCCTGTAATTCCAGAATATTTTCTTTTTTGTACCTAGTGGATTACCTAGTTTTTAACATCTCTTTTCAGCTTACAGGGGGTTTGTTGCTCGTAAAGAATACAAAAATGCAAAGCATAATAAAAAAGTGGAAGAATATATTACCAAATTCCAAGCAAGTAAGAATTGTTTGCTTTCTTGGCTTTTAATGTGCTATCCATACACAACATGCTGACCCAGATTCTCGCTACACTGATTGACTATGCTCATTTGCATGTTCTGAGGTATAACTTATCTATTGTATGTCTATATACAGTGGCTGAAATGGGTCACTGTATTCTGTTACCGGTACCTCAGAGTGGTTTAGGCGTTTCCCACTGCTGTGAAGTGGGATGCTCAAATGCCATAGCAACCCTTGTCACTCCTCATCTGAGATACTGAAGTACTACAGCTGCCCAGCTATTGGTGTTGTTAAAACCCACACAACACTGTATATATGTATATGTATATTTTAACAACATATATGTATATATGTTATTAAAACCCACACAACACTGTCTGTATATCACGTGTGTATGGCTGCTGCTCAATTAGGAATAGGACTTGTTATGTATCAGTAATGGTTATATTTGGGAAGATTGCAAGCTCTAAATTCACTCATGTCTCTTTTTTGCCATTGCTTTGTTTCTCTTTTGCAGCCATAATGACCCTGGGCTAAGGTGTTGCTATGGGACATCCCTTTTTCTCTCTGTACTTTGGTCTCCCCTGTCCCTGCAGAGACATCCCCAAGCTAGACACAGTCTAGGCAGCTCTGAAATCAGGAGCAGTACAGCTGCAGAGATACAGGACTGAAGGCCGGGTTGGAAGGGGCTCTGAGCAGCCTTGTCTAGTGGAAGGTGTCCCTGCCCACAGCAGCAGGGTTGAAATTAGGTGATCTTTTGGATCCCTTCCAACCCAAACCATTCTATGATTTTATGATTCTGTAAAAACAGCTGGCACAAATCTGCACAGCATTTTCAGTAATTACAAAGGTGGCAACCCAAATATAAGCTAGTGTCACCAATACCCAGGCTATCTAGATTTAAAGAACCTCAGATATGCCTTCATGAGTATATACTACCACCAGTGTTGGTTTTAATCATTGTCAGATGCATCCATTAATTGCACTGGACCATTGTGTATTGAAGATCACTTCACTGCAGTTGGTAGAACTTCATCAGTGTAGAAAACAATCTAAAACCAGCATAAAATCCAGTAACATGCCAAAAATTATTACACATCTGAACAATGCCAATTATATTAGGGTATTTAGCAAATGCAAAAGTAAAAACTTACCACTTCCCTCTGTTAATGTCCCAAATGTTTCTTTTTGTCCACCTTCTCTGTCATGTCTGCAGTTCCATTTCAACTTTTTCAGTGCACAAGAAGCCAAAACTAAAATGAAGTCCATTTTTACTTAGGTCTCTCCATTTTTTCCCTCATTTATTTCTAAAGCAATACAAAACTCCTCTTCCAGTTTGAAAACAAAGCTTAGACAGCAACTGTATCATTACAAACTTCTCAGAAAATCTCAAAAGTGAACCAGAATAGACTAAAAAGACCAGATGCAGCTTATATTGGCATGCCTATTGATAACTTGATTTGTTTCAAAACTACTCCTGTTGAGTTGATTTTATATGAAAATGTAAAGAGAATTGTCTCAGAAGTCCAAGAAACTCAAGAAGTATTCCAAGTGCTTTACAATTTCCACTTTTCTAAGACTGTCAGAATGCAATATAAAATCCAGTTGTGCTACTTCCAATAAGTATTTGTGGGTTTTGTCCTATATCCAGTTATCAAGGTGTAATTTATGCCCATTTTATGTGGTGCTTCTTACATTGATTGACAGCGCCTAGTGGAGCCCGAGCTGGTGTGAGTGAGGAATGCTAAAGCACATAAAACTTAGTGCTAAGTTATGTGAATGTTTGGAACAGACTGCTAATGCTCCCTTCTTATTTTCAAGTGAGCTTGACCTTTTCACTGTGATACAAAACACTCTCAGCAGAGTTGAAGGAGGAGTCCCATATATACCATGTGCACAGGGTATTTAAATCACCTGAATCCACTATCCCCATAATCTTGGTACTGCATTTGGAATTAGAGTTCAACAGAAATATTTTGACAAAACACTATGTTCTTTTTATTTTGCCAGGGATTAGCAGACTTTTGCTGAATCCCTGGAATTGCAGATTTGTCCAAATCACAGCACTGTGGAGACTGTGCCAGTTCTCATTAGGAAATTATTTGCATGTTCAAAAATTTTTGAAGCAATATTCTGAATGCAATTCAGTTTCTGATTAGGACACTTCAGTATAGATGTCTAAATGTGATTTAGGTGTCTAAACTGCTGTTGTAGTCAGTAGAGCCCAGTGTTTGAATAATTTTATTAAAAAATCAGCAAATGCTCAGCTCATTTGCCCTCATACTGGTATCTAGTGTCATTTGAGGCGCCCTGGTTATTTTGTCTGGCCTCCAGCTTTCTTTCACCTGGTATACCCAACTTTTCCTGTCCAGAAAGCCCCATCTGTCCTGTTCTTTCCGCCAGCTCCATGTGGATGCCTTGCTATCCTGGAGCACTTCAGATGGCACCAGATACCAATGTGCTGGCAACTGCAT
The DNA here is from genome assembly GCA_013399835.1 of Leptocoma aspasia. Lineage (NCBI taxonomy): Eukaryota > Metazoa > Chordata > Aves > Passeriformes > Nectariniidae > Leptocoma > Leptocoma aspasia. Next base: position 103,109 of record VXAX01005625.1, on the reverse strand, counting down.
CAAGGCCCCAGTGACCCAGCAGCACCTACATGGCCCAGGGAAGGCCCATGTTTGAGTCCTTATTTCTGGTTCAGACCAGAAAATTAACCTTGTGCCTCTCACAAAGCACAGGTAGGGAGTTTCTCTGCCACAGTGCACCTGGATACTGTGGAGCTTAGCACATCTTTCATGCTGAGCCTTTTCATTTTGAATAATCAGTCTTTGCAGAAGGAGCATGAGCTAAGACTTCTGTAACTGCTGAGCTATAAAATTCTCAGTTTCTCTTTGATGTATTGAATGTTCAGCTAATTCCAAGCCTGTGCCAGTTGACAGCCTGGTAATCTCTATAGGCTGATAATCAAGCATTTCCCATGGAAAAGAAAGACAGAGTCAAATCAATTGCCTGAATCAGGCAAAGTAGGTACATTAAGCTCAGAGTACTGTGTTCTGAGGCACTTCTATAGCTCTGTGCTTCTGTTTATTCTGCATCTTCCTATATTTTCTTTAGTCCAACAAAATATGAAGAAAGAGCTTGTTTGTATCCTCATGTAGAATGGGTACAGCTTTCTGAAATCTCAAAATGGTTTTATGGGAATCATTTCAGATGAAACATAACCATAATAGGCACCCTGGTCTGTATTTCCTTTTTAGCTTTTGTTTAATGCTGGTAGCATTTGACTGTCTGAAATGTGTGTGGCACCCATTGCTTGTTGCCTAAGGTTGTTTTGCATTACAATTTTTGTCAGTTGCCAGAGGATACTTACTCAGGAAGAAGAGAAAAGAACTAACTGAAACAAGAAACAAAGCAGCACTAACAATTCAGTCTCACTACAGGGGATATAAGGAGAGGAAGAGCTTCAAAAGCAGGAGGTAGTGTTATTTTCTCTTATGTCACTCAAACATGTCCCTTTTCAGTAAATACAGTACTGAATAACAACATTATAAGATAAGAGTGAAGCAAATTAGGATTATTCTGGATACGTATGCAGAAGTAATGTATATTTATGTGAAGGTTTTTAATGGCGGTAGCCAATTTTCTCATCTTTCAAGCCCAAGGAATAAAGGCACATTTAGGAGAAAGATCAACAATACTGTACCCACCTGTAATATTAATGCAATCTATAGATGAGTCTCTTTTTGGAATTAGCTCATAATAAAAAGTGACAGAGTGAGATAGATATCTGCAAGGAACTGTTCTCATTGTAAGTCACTGTTCAAGATAAGCAAAGGTGATGACAGAGGAAATGCCTTTAGGATTGTGTGTATTTATACATTCTTTAAATGCTAAAAGGTTTATGCTTTATGTTTTTGTTAACATTTAAATTAATTCTTTACTGTTTTATCAGCTCTCACACAACCTAGATTGTCTTCCTGGCAATTTTCCATGAAGTTTAACAGGGATGTCCCTTTTAACTTAAGAGATGATGATGTTGATGATAATAATATAATTCCTTTTCACTTTAAGAGATGATGATGATGATGATAATAATAATAATAATAATAATAATAATAACAGAAATTGCTATCTTTAATTCCAGCTATGTGTGCTAAATCTTTCCCATGTTGCAATGTATCAAATTGCCAGTTAGTACACAAAGACCACCAAAAGTAGTTGTAAAGTTGTCTCTATTCTTCATCTCCTTCAGCTGTAATTTTTGCTCAAAACTCTCTTCCGTTCAGGGAATCACTTAGAAAGCAAGAAATTGAAAATGCAGCAACCATTAGCCAGAAGGAAAATTATGAAGAACTTCAAGATCCTGAGGAAAGTCCAACTGAAGTGGAGAGTGCCCTCCCTAGAACAGAAGAAGAAGCAGCTGCCATAGCAGAGGATGAATTATCTGCAGTAGAATTCCTTGAAGCACAACTGCAGCCAGCTCAAAATGATACACTGGAAGAAGTGGCAAGCGAGGAGATTCAAGATGAACCTGATGCTGTCACTGACAGCAAGTGCTCTGGGTACAGTGACACAGGCAATGTAGAGGAGCAACAGCAAACATCTACTGAAGGAGAGGCAGCTTCTGTGAAGCAGAGCCTGGCAGCAGAAGAGTTTAGTGAAGGTGAAGAACAGGACTCTTTGGAAGAGTTACCCAGCAAATCTTCTGTCAAAACCTCAGCTAAACCTAGACCCCAGCAAGAGCAAGATAATCAAGACACACTCAGTGCAGACTGGCAAAATCAAGAATCTGCTGTGGTCCAGCCCAGGACCAACAGGAATGTGGAAAGAAACCACTTAAAACGTGAAGCAGTGATGCCTGCAGGAGGTAAAGGAATCACAAGAAAGGAGTCACTAAGAAGAGGCTCATGGAAGCAAGCTGAGGCAGAAAAACAAGGTTCAGAAGACAAAGAGAAGGCAGCAGTGGTAATTCAGAGTAATTACCGGGGTTACAGAAGGAGGGGACAACTCAGAAAAGAAGGGAAACTACCTTCCAAAAGTCAAGAGAAAACAATAAAGGAGCCAACAGAAGCAATACACGTTCAAAATAACAATCCCCAAACAACAAAAGGCAGGGAACGCACCAGCACAGAGGCTGAAGACTCTACGACACTGAAGGGAGATTCAGAAAAAGAGGCTTGTGATTTGGCAGCCTTTTCACGACAGGTAAGAAGCTTGTAAGCAATGTAGATGGAGCATAATACTCTGAGCAGTGACAGAATGGCAAAGTTATTTTACTGACTTCTGTGGCACCACGGTTTTGCTTTCTAAACTACGACAGAGATTTTGTAATGTGTGTTCTATGAAAATGCATATTTTGGTTTGCAAGAGAAAACAGCCTTTTCAGAAAGGAGGAAAAGTCAAAGAGTACTAGCAAAAATAATGTTAATCTGATTTAAGTTAAATGGAGAAGCTTTGCCTTTCAAATGTTTATTTACCCATCAAGGTCCCTAATTCAGTACACAGTGAAATGTCCCTGTAAATGAAACTAAAGTTGCTATGCCAGTGTCAGAGACTTGCACATGTGCAGAGAAGTATGCCTACAGCTGTAGAAGCAATCTTGCATCAGCAAGGCACCATCTGCCCACGTGTGTGAACCAATGGGAAGTAGCTGTAGGACTGGACTGCAGTGTTGATTTTCCTATATGTATTTTTTTCCCATCTTCATTGTTTTCAAGAGATGAGGAGGTAAATGTGGTAGGGGTGTGCACTGCACTCAGTGGAGCAATACCTTTTAAATTAATTCTCTAGTCTACTATTTTACCTTTGATTTCCTTGGAACATGTATACTTATTTCTATAATAATGTAAAAATATATTTTTCAGATATCAAAATTATCTGAAGATTACTTAGCATTGCAGCAAAAACTGAATGAAATGATATTGTCCCATCAGCTGAGACCCGTGATGATGTCCAAAGACAAGCAAGCTAATGGCCGGCTTTCTTCTCATGATTGTCAGTCAGGTAATGTTTAACCTTACTGTTGGCAGAATTTTCATTTATAAACAGGCCTGACAAGAAGCTACTCCTGGTCATGTCAGGGAACAAGTAGATGGGTTAATTCCAGCTGCTCATATTACTCTGGCTGTATATTTTGTACTAATATCAGTACATGTCTGGAACACAGTTTCCAGATAAATACCCAAACCTGGTTGGGATTTATGTATTTACCTTTTTTTTTGGCCTTTTGTCTCAGTGCTGCTTAGGATTGCTGAATGAATCTTTGTAAGACCTAGATACACAATCTCTAGGAATACTTTTATTTGGCAAAAATTCCATATTAGCTCTTGTTAACTTAGGTGTCACTCAACTGTGTGTGCTGTTGGTATGATATTGGGACTATGCTTTCAAACAGTTTTTTAGGTAATATGTCAAACAATTTGCTAAAGTTTGACATATATGCTGAGTGCAATTTTAGCTATCCACAGATGCAACTGAAGTTATTCAAAACCTCTAACGCCTACCCATGTTGGTGGCTATGTCCTTAAAATTGCATGTAAAATTTTATTAATATTCAACATCCATTTAGCTCACACATTTAAGAGGGTGTGATCTCTACAAATACACTCTGGAGTTTATTTATATTCTGGTTAACATGGGCCGTGAAGGTTCCCAAAATCCAAACATGCTTGGAGCAGCTTGGGTGGCAGTGGAGAAGAGGACTGGGAGAATAAAGAGGACATGGGATTCTGAACATGCAGATCATTAAGACCTGAGCTTCACCAAAAGGACCCCAAAGAACTGACTGAGCTGCTCAGATCTCTTCTGTTGGAATGGATGTAACAGGGAATTTTCTCAGCTCATGTCCTGGGCTGCAGATGTGGAGAAAGATGAGGGCAGATGTGGCAGATAACTGGCTGTGTCTCAATTTGTATGGCAGGGCTTGTGGGAGCTCACTGCACTGCCTCTGGGGAGGAGCTGGGATAAGATCTAGGACTGTCTCTCACTGCCCAGAGCTATTTGTGCTATTTTCATTATAACATTGTGGATTCAGTTGTCATGTGTGATGAAACGTCTTTCTGTTCCCATTACTACATTGAAAAGAACTTAAAAGTACTTCAGTCCTGCTTTGGAGTCCTCTCAAATGGGCAAGCTGCTAAAATGAGGGCTTGGTGTTTTCACCTCTAAGTGTAAAGAGGCTACTGGTAGGTAATCTGTGTAGTTCAGCCTGTTTCCAAGACCAAAGTCTGCAAGAGAAAAAAAATGGGAAATGGAAAACTAAGTGCCATGACCTTTCATTAAAGACAGAGAAAGGTTTGTGATTGTCATTAATGGTCTTGTATTGACTTCTCTACTAAATACTGCTGATTTTTTGACAAGATAAACCTGAGAAATTAAAAATGTATGCTTTGGAAAATACCTCTTGATTCTAACACATTTTCCAGAACAGAAGCTAGAGAAAAGAGGTAGATAGAGGGAAAGGAAATATACAAATTCCTGTTTTATCAGTTAAAGATCTCATCACTTGCACGAATGAACCAGGTGAAAATGTATCAGTATGTTCCTGCCATGTGCAAAATGCAGTGAAGTCTACTCTTCACACTGCTATTAATTTAAGTAGCTTTACAGGAGACAAAAGCTCACCAGGGTTTGTCACCTGTGCATCCAACCCTGCCCAAAGGGGTGCCCAGTCAGCCACTTCAGTTCCCTTTATCTCTGAAAATGTCGTGCTGCCGTAAAACCCTGCGGTGTCACAGTGCAGAAGTTTTCCAGTGGTAAAGTGTGCTAACCTGTCCACTGAAAAACCTTTCTTGGTGTGGAATGTGAACTTTTTTTTTCTACACTTGAGCATAATTCACATGACAGGAAAACTGTTTCTTTTCCAGGTATGACCAATGCACAAGATAGTGAAGACAATATACTGCAGTAATTCCACAGTTTGCCTTTAAGCCAGCTGGAAACTGGCTTTATCACAAAGCTTCACTGTCTTAAGTAGATGTTTATTATAGCAAACATGATCTAACTAGATGCAGAGAATATTTAAGTAACAATATGCCTGTGTTCAGTTCATGTAAGTTGTACTGTCTAAAACACAGGAGTTACCAACATTCTGGATAGCATATTTTCTTCCTTTATGCAGTACAGTAAAATATCTACAAAACCCCCAAAGATTTGAGGTAAGGTCCTGCAGATGTTCATGCTGAAGTGAAGCAGGTAGATGAGGTGATCGACTGCCTTATTAACAGGGAGGAACCTTCCTGTCTACCTGCCTACATTATGTGTTACAGTAGGATTTATACACACTCATTTACAGAAGAATATGCTTTTACTGCAGCTTTCCCTCTATGGCTGCTTTTCCTGTCCTACTCTTATTAAGGCAGGGATTGTTGAGCTTTAGGTGTTCTTTAAATGATGTGGTATTTACCTATTTGTAATTACGTCAGTCATTTACATTTATTTACACTTTTTCATCAGCTTCACTAGTTATGTATGTTGTTTCGCAGCTATAGCACATGAATTGTATTTTATAGCTAGATAGGAGAGCTTGGCTGCCTTTGTCTGTGGGTAGGTGGCCATTGTGCAATAATAAAATTTACCACTTCCTCTGATAAAATATCTTATTACATTTGCTACACACAGAAGAGGAGGAACTGAGGGACAGCTGATGGCATACTGTGACAAATGTTGACATTTTTTAAATGGTTTGCTTGTTTGTTTGTTTTTTAATAAAAATGCAAAGCTTGCAGTTCAAAGAACATCTGAGCAAAAGGTTAATTTAATCTTAAATCCACAAGGTTAAGTTGTTCTTAAATGAGTTTGTTCGTATTTATAAAATGCATAAAGCAAGCTGCACAAGGTTCCTGGAAAAAACCAAAATTCCCTGTGGCTAGAATCTCTGAGTAGGTTATATTTGCTTCTTACATGCTTTCAGCCAAATGTAATGGCTGCACCCCAGAACTGCACCCTTGGACTGCTAGTGAGCCTTGGGTTGCTGTGGTGTCAGGACAGATGCACAAATGGATCCTGTCAAGTTTTTTGAGATCAAAGCCTGAAGTGAGGGGAATTTGATCATTATGGGAGGAAATTTTTTTCTTTTTTTTTTTTTCAGATGAATCATAGTGCTCATCCCTCTACTTATTAAATGACAGTTCAAGTACAGAATCTCAGGAAGAGAATTTTCTATATTTAGAATGAAATTTACATGGTATGAGGAACCCCGATGCAGCTGAGGACATTTTCAACTAAATGAGGCAATGAGACAAGCAGGGGTTTTATCCAGGATTCCTCCTGCTGTAGGCTGTCAAAGCACTATTTACAGGAATTTAATGGGCAGCCTTTGCAAGGAAAAGGGAGCCTGTGTAGCACTGGGTGAGCAGAGCAGTATTCACCAGCCAGACTTTCTGCTTTGCAAGTGAGTAGTCAGCCAGGGAGCACTGAGGTGTGGGACTGGAGAAAAATGGTAGGCAAGCAGTGCTGGCTGGTGGTTCTCAGTACAGGAGTGATCCTTTGGCCACCACACAGCCAAGATGTAGAACGTCTGTGTTGGGAATTGCTCAGATCCATGGCAGAGCATAAGATCTGGGAGGTTGTGGAATATGGGCATTTCCATTAAATATCCTCCCTTAAAAAGCAGTAATCCCAGGTCACCAGACTCGGAGAAATGAGAGGTGCTGGAGCAAGTCCAGAGAAGGGCAACAAAGCTGGTGAAGGGTCTGGAGCACAAGTCCAAAGAGGAACAGCTGAGGGAGCTGGGGGAGTTTAGTCTGGAGAAGAGGAGGCTCAGGGGTGACCTTATCACTCTCTACACTGCCTGAAAGGAGGGTGCAGCCAGGTGGGGGTTGGCCTCTTCTCCCAGGCAGCTGGAGACAGGATGAGAGGACATGGCCTCAAGCTGTACCAGGGGAGGTTTAGGCTGGACATCAGGAGAAATTTCTTCACCAAAAGGGTGGTTAAGCATTGGAATGGATTTCCCAGGGAAGTGGTGGAGTCACCATCCTTGGAGGTGTTTAAGAAACAGCTGGACATGGCACTCCATGCTATGGTCTACCTGGCAAGGTGGTCAAGGCTGGACTTGATGATCTTAGAGGTCTTTTCCAATGTTTATTATTCTGTCATTCTGTATTAGTGTCAGCCCGAGACTGAAACTGCTTCCCCCAGTGGGGCTGTGGGACTTAGGTATGAGAGATCAAATTCTGTCAACCTGTGCTGTACACAACTTGAAAGTTCTCAGTCTCTTGCAGTTTCTACTTCTAGGTCTGTGCCAGAGTAATCCCTCTGGGTTATTTTCTACCGTGCTAAGAATTTGCAGCCATCAGCTGCAATTTCCAAATCTGGCTGTGTTAAACATCCTATGAATTAAAAATACCTAAAAGTTACTAACCAGAATGTTGAAGAGCAGTGCTTTTCTCAGTGCAAATTCCAAACTCAAGTAGTTGCATCCTCATGCTGTGTAAAATTAAACAGTAAAAAGGTATGCACATAAATGTTGTAAACAGTAATAACTATTAGCTTCTCATTATCAAGTCCTGGAATTCGCTGTATTTCCATTTTTACTGATTACTTTCAACTCCCTCTACAAAACCTATACAATTACTGCTTTTCCTCTTGTTTTCCTTCCTGCTTAATTCTGAGCCTGGCTTTATACCTCTGTCTCCATAAGATGTGGAACAGCTCTAAATCAAGCATGTAACATTTCACTTAAATGACATGAAGATGGCTCTGTGTGTTTCTCCAGGTGGCTTAATAAATAGAGACCTTTGGTCCCTTAGATATTTATCACAGCTGTAATGACTATTTCTCCAGTCTTCAGCATAAAATCTGTTGTAAGTCGTAGTTAATTTCCATTAGCCTTCACAGATGTTGATTCCTCGAGATTGCTGTCTTCCAAGCTTATCATTGTATGTCAGAATGTACAGATAGTTCAACCTAAAGAGCTGCTGATACTGACTCATTCAAACAATTCTTGCTCATCCTTGAACATTTCAAGCACATGCAGCTCTCCTCAGTTCCTGTAGTTTGTGGTGGTGTTCAGGACACACATACATATTGCATACACATTTCAGCATATTTGGAGCTTTCAGTAGGGCTAAGTATGAAAGTATTAATTTGTTGTAGAATTGAGTGTGTGTGCAACTTAGGTAGGAACATCTGTGGTAGTGCTAAATGAGCTACCTGAGATACTGATATCAATAAAGAATTTTTCTTAGATTTACTAAACCTTCTTGAATATTATCTGGCAGCCACTGTTCACATGCCTTTCCTGACCCTTAACTCTTTATTTCATTTATTTTCATGGAGAACTTCACCTTTTATCATCATCACTGGTTTAACCTCGTTTGTTTTTGGTTTGGTTTTTTTTTGGGTTTTTTTTGACTAATCAAGTACTGACTCGATACACTTGGGAAGTCTGAGAAGGAAAATCCCCCCATTTCAACCTGTTATTCAATCTGTCTTCCTCCTGATAAACTCTTTAGGGAATGTCTGTGTCACATCAAAATTTCCAGTTTCTCCTACACGTTGCTCCTAAGGCGTGTGTCCCAGCACTGACAGCACCTCTTCAGGTAGATACAACAGCAAGGTGTGGGCTGGCAGCAGAGATGGGAGTCTCAGCACAGCCCTCCAGTCCTTAGCTCTGCTCATGACTAACTAGGATGTGGGCTTAAGCAAGTCTCCATGTGTCTTTGTCCATCTTATTTACCCTTCCAGTGGGATAGGGATGGTGGTGCCAACCTGGCACTTCCAAAGTACTTCAACAGCTACTGTGTGAATGGCTTTTGTACCAGTGTTGTAAAATTCCAATTTAAACGATGGTTAGAGGGGAAACAATATTCCTTTTACATAGAAAGCACATGACCAGATCTTGCTAGAGATACTTGAAGTCTTAAGGAAAAATAAGCCACAAGAGACTTTATTATGGAGAGACTGGACTTCAATAAAAACTTTTTCTTTGTAATGGAATACAGAAGTAACATAATTGCCCCATTAATAAGTGAATTATTTCATTCCTCCTTTCTGTTTCATTGCCTGCTGCAGAAAGATATAGGCCATCTGGAAAACAAGTCCATCAAACTCACCATTTATCAGACTTGTATATTTAATTTGCACTCCCAACTTTTAATTTTCTAAGTAAATTATTTCTGTATTTATCAGAAACTAATAAATAAGAAAATTTTACTTTGTATTGTCCAATCCAAGTAACTACCACATCTGCTGAATTTCGGTAGCAGTGATCATGCAAATCTAAGTGCAAAAGGAAATCACAGCTTCACTTTCTGGTGAAACAAAGAAAGCAAAACCCTACTGTGCAATTTGAAGGCAAAACTCAGAAATGCATTTTCAGCCCTATATTCAGTTTTAAAAAGGAATGATGGAGGTCCAAGCTTAGAAGGCTGCCTGCCCCAACATGATATTTCTTTCTCCTCAATTCTTTTGCACAGCTTACACATATGTATAACACAAGAGCTGAGATGAAAAGCATTTCTTTTACTGAAACCTTTATCATTGTCAAAATGGTATTTTTTGAGTGTATAAAGCAGTCTTCTTTGCAGAGCACACACACAAGAAGTATACAAGTAATTTCAGCTGGAATAATTGTAATCTAGAATATAATAATCCTTTATCTGTTTGACATTGATGAATTAAATAATGTAACAGCATACACAGTGATGAATTCTTAAGGGACAGTAAAATATCTTCAGGCATAATGAGAGCCTTTTCATTGGGATTTTCCTAGAGCCCCCAAATAGGCTTAATTTCTTTTTTCACATTTTCATGCAGTCATGATCTCTGACAAAATTTTTGAATGTTCTACAGACAGGGTGTTAGGTGTTTCTATTCAACAGTACTGAATTTTAAGGGATTTTTTTTTAAGTAGTGTTTCCACTTTGGACTCCTGTTGTGTTTAAAAATACAATAGGAAAGATATGCCTCTTCTCTCAAACAAATGGAAAGTCAGATAACTCCAGGTGGCCCACTTGAAATGCAGCAAGGTAGCAACAGCCCACATTAAGAACCCAGTCAAGCCTGCCGTACCTATTGAAATAAAGGAATCTCACTTATATTTAATACAGGTTACTGAAATGAATTTATTGCATCTAAAATTCATTGTTTAACATGAATTATCGGTAACCTGGCTTAGAAGAACACCATTGTTCTCTTAGGTGCAGAATGTTAAAAAGATACTTGTTCATTCATTACAGAAGAAGCAGTCTGCATTTCAGATAAGAAACTAAAACAGTAAATGTAATCATTATCCAACTACAATTTAAATTAACATTATTCATTCTGGCTCCTCTATATACCCATGACCTTTACAAGCCTTTATTTATCACACATAACAAAAACTTAAACAGCTAATTTTGCAGGAGTCAACACTGATGTATTACTGATCATTTCTCATTTTAAATTATTGTGCTACCTGCTTAATTAAAAAGATGTCTGCTGTACATGGGAGAGTTTTTATTTTTATCATGTAAAAGGGTTTCTGATGGTCATAGGGGAACAAAATGGTGTTAAAGTCACTTCATGTGGAAGTGGATTATATCAACAAAACACACTTTAGTAATTCACTGGGATCTAGATCCCCATTCCAATCTCATACTATATTCATTTATGAATAAGGAGATGTTTTTTCTCATGGACTGTCCTTAGTATATCTGTAGTGGGACAAGGGCAAGATCAAGCCTCACTGGATGATGCAAGATACCTTAGACACTCGGTTCACAGTGCTGTGAACCCCGTATGTGTCTCCATGACCCACCTCTGCCATTGGTGTTCTGCTGCTGTGCAACCCCCTTCTCCTTCATGAAGGAATTGCTGTCACTGTTAACTTTTCCTATAGCTAAAGCTGAAGGAAAGAGACCAGGCTCACCAGGTTGTACATTTGTGGTCTCTTGTCTCTCCAGGGCCAGTTCTGTGGTCTTCCTAGGCATTAGGAACCCTGTACTCAGTGTTGTCTCTGTGACAAATGACTTATGAACCCAAGCAGCCCTGTATCTTAGCACTGTCAGAATTGCATAGAGATTTTCAAAAAGAAATACCCAAGATATTTTTCTAGTTCTCTATGTGGCGGCCAATGTAATCTGCAAGTCAGTGTCTAACTATGAATTGGGAGACTGCCAGGGGACAGTAGTTCCATTTTGTGTTAAAATCTTTATTTCATTTCTATTAGAGTGAAGGCATTTTTCACATGTTTGCAGAAAGTTTTTGTAGAAATAGAGACCAGAATTTGAGTACACTGACACAGACTACGTTGGATGTGATGGACATGGTCATGCTGTGTTGCCCAGTGGCACATGATTTGGCTTGAAATGAAAAGCCTCAGCAGGACACCTGGATGAAAGTCTTCACTGTGATACTGTAGAAGACAACCTCTGAAGAAGAGGCCTAATGCTAGTTCCCTCATTCAGCACCTTGAAGATTGACTTTAGTCTGAAAATAACATCACCCTTGCCACACAAGTCCTCGTTGCGAGGCAGTGGCCTCACAGTAGCCATTATCCTTCAAAGCCCTTTTCTGAACGTGGATCATCAGCCCTTTTCAAAAGGAGAAGCCTGTGCCAGGCAGACCTCTGGGCTGTTCCAGCCTGGCATTCATTATGTGGCATTTGTCCCTGTGGGTAGTCAGGACTCAAATGGATAAACCCATTCTCTGCTGATGAAAATGTCCAAACCAGTTGCTTACTTGAATTACTGCAAGCAGTAAAAGTGGCTATGTGGATTTTTTTTCTCTCTTTGGTGAAATTCTCTCCTGCTTTTTTTCCAAAGGCCTCCAGTTCTGTGAAGAAATAAGCATTGCATCTTCTGCTTTTTTACAGTTGTGGCCAAAGTAGAAGACTCTCGCCCAATGCAGAGACCCCCCAGAAGGCCACGGAAGCCCAAGACATTAAATAATCCAGAAGACTGTACCTACTACACTCTAATACATGTGAGTTTAAGAAGCTTTTCTGGGGTAAAACTGTCAGATAATTCCCACCTAAACTATCTTTCTAATTGCCCAATTCCCATTATTCTTTTCTAGGGCAGCATAAAGCCTGTGTCCTGCTGAAAGGAGGCAGGCCACAAACTTCAAATTTCAAGTGAGACTTGAAATGGAAGTACAGAGTTACCCAGACTGGGGAGCTATGTCAGACCAGTATTTACTTTTGTACCTAAACATATGTACTTTTGTTATGTGCATAAGTAGCATTTGCATTTCCAATACCCAAATCAAGTGCCCTGTCTTCATAGTTTATTTGTAAGTCACAGGAGAGAACCAGGAGAGGTACAGGTTTGTTTGGAGCTATTTTGAGCATCTAAATTAGTGCTTGATCTTGCAGAGAGAGCAAATACTAAAATAAGTTGTATTAGTATGCACACTGTAACTTCCTTTACAAATGTGTCAGATTGTGATTATGAAGGCACTGGCAAATACCAACAGCTCAGGAGACTAATGGACTTGAGTGTCGCTATAAATAGCCTTTGGTCCAAGTTCAGATACCAAGAGCTGCTTTCCCCTCTTGACTTCAGTGCCCTTAAATATAGGAAAAAAGGCAAGAAAGTAAGCAGAAAGAGTGAAAATGTAAAAGCAGCTCAGAAAGCACTTCCAACAAAAAAAGCAATTAAACTGATTTGCTCGAGGTGCCTGTATTTTAGTGACCTATTTTAACAGCCGGTGAGAACCCAGCTAATAAACTAACCGTAGCAATTGCTTCTCCTTTCAACAGAAGGTGTCACCGGGGCCTGTAGGGATGGTTGTGTCTGGCAGAACAAAAAAAGACAAATACAGCTATGTTTTATTCTGGGGCTTTGAAATAACACAGCTTTGGAACGCTGATATTCGGAAAAGAAATTGCATTCTTAAAAATAAATTTGCATGTAAGAATAAAATTTGTTTTGTGAAAGCAAGATCGGTGAGATAAAGGACTGAAATGAAAGGCATGACACAGAATCTGTATTCGGAAATTTCTGAGAAGCACAATTCTGAAGTAAATGCCTGTTGAGGAAACTAAGACTATAAGGAACATAGTATTTTCTGAGAGCTAATTTGTTACATGGCCAGCTCTGTACCAGAAAACAGCCATGGCATCAGTGCAAACAAAAATTGCAGTAGTGCCAGGAGATTTTTAATCAATTCTTTAGCAGCAGCTTTTCAAGGTATTAATCAATATTACCTTCAATGAGTTGTATTTTCAAGAAGGTATGAAAAAGAGAAACCTGTCTTCCTGACATGAAGTTCACTGGTCAGGGAAAGGTTCAATGTAAATATCTATGCACTGAAGCTTAGAAAGGAGACCTGCTACTTGTTAAATTCTTAGATGTTGGGTAAGTCATTAAGCTCTAACCTTAGAACGTAGTCAGCTTTAGAGGGCAGTCAGCTTTCCCAGCTATTACAGATTTTCTACCTTATTAAAAATCTCTGACCTTTAGGCATTCACAGATTATTATCAAGCCCAGATCACATGAAAGTGGAGAAACACATTATGAGTACATTAAAAAAAAAAATTCTCTCTCTTTTGCGAAATCAGATATTTCTCTCACATCATGCTACAGACATTAATTAGACACCTTACATTCTCACGGATCTCCTTGCATATCAGATGACCTGAAGGGGTATAGGGGTATACAGGTATAAATGAAGCCTGACAATAGCCCATTGTTCATATAAGGCACAAGCATTTTATTTTGGGGTATATTTCTTTAAATCAACCGATCATTTTGGAATTAGATGTCATGTTCATTTGCCTGCATACTGAAGTCCATCAGGATTTCTGATTCTCAGTGACTTTACAGTCCCTAGTTCTAATACGTTTTCACTCATTTGCAAGAAACACAACTAAGACCACAATCTGCACTAAAAGACACTGCCTTTGAAGTACGATGCGTTAGGTGCTGCAACATAGCATTGTTTTGGCTGTAGGGGTAGAATTCTATTAGAGATAAGAAATTATTCACATTCCCTATGAATTTTCTGTCCTCTGCGTTTTTAGAAATCTTGTATCCTAAAGGTTCTTTTGTCACCTATTATATTGTTTTTAAATGGGGCCTTTGTCCATTTTATTCTACTAAACCTGTGTGAAGACTATGTTGGCATTAATGAGAATAGGATTACGCCTCTTCCCACTGCATTGCTTCTATTCATGGAAATTCTCATGGCATCACAGTAAATTTGCATCAGTGAGATGAGATAGTGTTGTCAACTTCATTAAAACAGCTATAGCTATTTGAAAGTTTTAGATCTCCTTTTTCTGGTATGATCGTCATTACTTTGGCTTTTTTTTCACAGTATGGCAACAAATTTGGGGGCAACAATGCTAATCTCATTCTCAGTCTCAAAGGTTCTTAAAAGAGGTTTTTCTGGGACATTTACTCACTTTCTATCATTTCTTTTACTGAAAAATATACAACACTCTCCTACCTAACACTGATGAATTTTATGTTTGCATAAGCTTTCCTTTTAGTATTTTTAATTACTTTTTATTTTCTTAGAAATCAATACAAGATGAAAAACGGAAACCAAGAAAAGAGAGGTAATTTTTTTCATTATCTCACTATTGTCACTCCAGTTCTCTAGAACAGTTTTTAGGTGTACTTCAACCAGGAGAATAAAGCATTAAAAAAAAGAATGGTAATTTGGTGATTCACAGGGGGACATGTATACAAAGTTAAAATGCAATTTTCATTGACTAAAATCCATTATAGAATTCAGCCATTCAGTTTTCCTAAAACGTGGTCCTTTACCATGGCAACACAGGCATTATAATAAGATAAGGTCCACATCAAAGATAGTTCTGACACAGAAAATAATTGAAGGTGCTTAAAATTCTAGTTAAAGCAAATGGGCAACCAGTTCTTTTTTGTCAGCAAAAATACAAAGACTGTCAAAATTTTCTCCTAAAAATATATGAGTCTGGAAATAGATAATAAAAAATTAAAACAATAACTATGAATAACAACTAAAGAAGAGTAGCCCTTGAAATTTGAACCAGAAGTGTTTTCTTCCCAGTGTAACTAACCTATTTTGATGGATTTCTGCAGAAAAGAAGGAATCAATAGGTATATTCTGTCCTTCTGTGCCTTAGATCCCTGTGTGTGCTGCAGACCTGGTTGGCAGCTCCTGACATACATCATAGCTTTATTTTATTCTATACTGAGGCTTTTCTGCTGGCCCCTCAGTGGCACTGTTGTGGCACCATGCTCATAGCTGCCAGGTGAATGGGCTCTCTGCACTATCCTTGGCTCAATAAAAACTGTTGCAGAATACAAATTCCGTGGCTAAAATATGTATCTTAGAAGATGTTGCATGACATTACATCTATATAAAATATGTTCACAGCATTGGGCTTCATTCAACCACCGTTTAAATTGCACTTGATTATGCCACAGCTTAAAAGATTAACCTTATGTTCCCCATGTTTGGTCTCTTTCAGCTTTTTTCTCATGTCATTTGGATCCTAAAAAAATTTCACACCTATTGACTCCAGTCTAGGGGGAAGAAAAACCTAACACACCAAAATCTAGTGTTTACACCAAAATCTAGTGTTTTCTCTCAGTGGCCTCAGTTAGGTTTCACTCATCTGAAATCTAGTTAACCAATTCCCTGACTGCATCTTCTCTCATGTGCTGACTGCATTAGTGGAACATGGCAAGTGAAATCAATTAATTTCTTCTGGTTTCTAACAGCGTGAGGATTGAATTCTGAATTTCTATATTCAGTTTCTTTTTAGGATATTATTTCTTTCCTTAGCCATTCTAAAATGGATGTTGGGACTGACTTTTTTCCGTATGTACCATACCCTGGATAGCATTCACCTAACAAAATAAGAGATATCAGCATTATTGACATCCATATCTGAACTAGTTGCTTTAGACTCTCTTCCTGTACTCCGAGAAAAAAATAGTCATATTTAGGAAAATTATTCACCTCTTGCTCAAAGAGATATCTAAAATAGACCAGATTAATTATACCATAAAAATGTGTCTCCACTGAGTCTAACGGCAAACCCCAAAAATTTCAGTTGTGTCCCCTTTATGAATATATAAAAGTATTTAGCATTTCAAAATACTCAATATCTATGTTGTACAGCAGTCACACTTCAGAGACTGATTTTTTGTACCTATATATCTTTTTCCTTAGATCCTCAACACACAAACAGAACTAATAATGATATTTGGCTGCCTTGGGTTTGTATGCTGAAAATAATATTGAAAAATGAAACTGTTAACTTCGTGTTCTTATTTATTGACAGTCTGAGCAAAGTGCTAGATTTAGATATCTACTACCAAGAAATTTCATCTACTGACTCCAGCTCCAAGGACAGCAGTACTACCACAAGAAGGAAGAGATACCCAATTGAGCGCAGGACTTCCATTTTACGAGCTACTGAGCGGTAATTCATACAAAATAGTAATATGAAAAAAAAAATATTATCCTTATTGACATATTCAAAATATTAATAAAAAGAAATGCACTTTCAAATTACACATAAATCTATTATTTTAGACATGAAGTTTTGCCAAATTCTCTTGCAAAACATATAGCTAAAATTTCCCATCTCAAAATGGGAATATCTGACATATTCCCCATGCAAGAGTGATAAATTCCAGTGTGATTTGTGTTCATCCTACCTGCCAGTTTTTGGTTTCCCAAGGGCCAGACAGACAGACATTCTGTATCTCTGATCTACAATAAAATTAAACTGAAGCAGAACCTAAAAACTGTATTTCTGATTAGTTAGGTTTGAAACAGGGTGGACATGTGCCAGACTTTCTGCATGTTTTCTGCAGGTAGGACTCCAGCTTGACTGCCTCCTTCTCCTGCTGTCCTGTAGCAGCACAGGTGTCTGTAGCCTGCATGCACCTCGCCAAGGTGGACAGCCAGGAGAAAAACCCCAAAGAGAGGGTTTGCTTGACTTCCTCTCTTCCCACATAGACTTCATGGGGCGTGACCACTGCCAGGCTAAGGAAATTCATATTCTCACTCTTGCCAATGCACTCACATGCACTGCACGTGCAAACACACATCTGTGTATCTTAATATAATTGTATCTTCTTGCATGTTCCTAAATGTAAGAAAAGCTTGGAAAACTGTCTAGGTCAAAGTCTTAAGGGAAATGATGCTAAGCCTGGGATGAGTGCTGAATTTGAAAACTTACCTGTAGTAATAGAGGAAATGTTTGTATAACATTTAGAATGTAGAATGTTTTGTGCACCTTATGTATTTCATTTCTGGCCTTTTTTTCACGTAGGATCTAAATTAGTTTCAGGAAAGAGAAGACATGTGATTAAAAGTAATAATATCAGGGAATTACCATATAGTTCACAACCATTAGAAAATGTTGCATTTCTAAGGTGGTTAATTACACCAAATCTGTCACCCTGATGTCTGGTTTCGGTGAGTTAAAGTTTTGCTACTGACTTACTAAAAAGAATTTCTTACCCTTTACTGTTTGCTGCTCTGATTGCAGCCTAAGTAGCTGTAGTGAAATAAAATATGTGTAACTTCTAAATTTACAGTTACCTCAGAGGGCAGATGAATGCAATTAATAAACATTTCTGCATTTCAGTATCTCTTGAATAGGGTCACCAGGATATAAAGACTGTACAGCCATTTCAATCTACAGAAGTGAAGCATTGAGTACTTTTTATTTAGCAGTTTACCTTTGACATTGGTATAGGACCAGTGGTGGGAGCACCTTAAGTGTAGAACACTACAAATTTTTGTAACTATTTCAGAGTAATTTACTTTTTAAATAACTGTCTTTTATTTTTAATCTTGCTCCATGGTAACAGCTGATGCCACATCACTATTCCAGACTGTCAGAGGTAGCATCCAAAATGCATCTTGCCATCTGAAAATAAAATGAAATGAGATGGACACTTACAGTGAACTCCACAGGCAGGTTAAATACAGAGCAAACAAATTTATGCCAAATGAAAATCTGGTGCAGTAACCATCAGGCAAATGCTACTGCAAAGCATCCCCATGCTCTCAATGTTTTTATGTCCTTTTATTATGTCCCCTTCATAGAAGAACATGTTGTTCTTCTGTGTTCATCTGCTTCTAGCATATAATGTGTTTGTTCCGAGGTGCCTGTTTTGTGCAGCAAAGGAAGAGGCCTAACAAAGTCAGCTGATTTTTTTTCTTTCTCCTTTTATTTTTCCCCCACAAGGGTGGAGGTTAAGCAGTCGATTAGGAGTGTTTGCCAAGGTAAATGTTTTGACTTTAATTTCTAAAACACTTCTGTGCTTAATCCCTAGGTCGAGGGTTGCAGAAAGACCCCTGGAGGAGAGCAAAGCTGAAGATAATCCCTATGACTACAGACGACTGCTGCGGAAGACCTCACAGCGCCGGCGCCTTATCCAGCAGTTCTAGCTGCTCCTGCTATTCCTGCTGCCATTTGGCTTTTATTAGCATAATTTTTTTTATCATTTTATACCATGTGTTTCCTTTTTTTTTTTTTTAATCTTCAATGTTTCAATTTTATGTGTGTGTTCATGTGAATATGAATTACTGTGGTTTACAGCCCAACACCACTGCAAAGGGACACTGTCAGTCACATATTCTTCCCTAATATAAAAGTCAGCTTTCTTTCATGTACCATTGCTACATCCTAAAATTATTAAACAGCTTAAGTCTAGTTTACTTTCCTCAGTGCATATTTCTTTTTTTTATTTCATCAGTCTCATCCAATCAAAATAATAATTTACTTTACAGTTCCCTAGTTAAGCTTTCAAATTTCCATATGCACCTTCAGAAACCTTAGTTATTGTTTCTAATAAATTGTTTTACAGGAAAAAAAATTACAAGACCACCATGGGGGAATTTCTGCTTATTTTAGTTTGCATTGCTTAAATTTTGGGATGACCTGTTTGTGGCAAGTGTCCCTCTAATGAAAATGTATACGATTAATTGGATAGCGTACTACGGCAATTTATTTCACTATTGACTTTACTGTAAAGCTAGTAGCCAGTTTTAAAGGTCAGTATTGTGTGTATAATCTTTATGTTGGAGATGTCCATTTATGGGAAGTATATCCAGCCCTCTCTTCTGCCTCTGAGCTTTGTGACTAAGTGATGAACTTTTAAATCATGTTTGCTTTGTCCTCATTTGCATTAGATTTTTAGGAATCTTAATCTCTGGAGTACCAAAAAAAAGGAATAGAAATACACTCTCTGGTTGATTGCTGCTGAAATGTAATGATCATTCTTAATCAGTTCCACTAGAAATTAAATGAAAATAAAAGCAATAGCCACATTGTTCAAATTTCCCCCTGATTCCGTATTCAAAAGACCTTATTTCACAGAAACTACACAGATAATTGCAGCGCTTCCTTTCAGGATTCATAATTGCGTGTTCCCAGCTGCAAAGCAAGAGAAGGCAAATTTCATGATGCCAGCATAAAGGCCTGATCCTACTCCGTTCCTCTGCTCTCCTAAATGTGACAATTGGCGGCAGCAGTCAGCCACAGGGGCTGGGTTTTGTCCATTCCCCACGCATTTTTGGCTTTTTCCCCAGAGACGGATAACCATCGCTTCCTGATCTGTAACTAGTTACAAGGCTGTGCACCGGATTAAAATGTACTGCAATGTAAAATTTGCTATAAATTGTTAAAATTTTGAAATCTGTTCTAAAGTTGTTTTGTCATGTATTATTAAAACGGTAAATAAAAATGTACAAAGCAGTGATACGGTTGGTTGTGTCTGAATTACACCCAGAACCGACAAAACACTGTGGACTAGGGCATGAGTGAGCAAGGCAGGGAAGGGCTCACAGCAGCCTCTGGCCGTGGAAAGCTGGAGTTATTGTCTATGTGCAAGCCAGTGTGATGCGGCAACTGGAACAGACTAATTTCACACCACGAGATGCCTGCACTGGTTTTCTTCTGCTTTCCCACCACAGCAGTGTTTTAAAAGCATTGAGCCATTGCTGTGAGGTCTCATGGCGGGCACTCCTCATAACCATGTGGGTGCCTGCAAAAAGCCGAGAGATGCCCCTGGCTGAACACAGGGCCAGGCTGCGAGCAGCGTGGGGGCCCTGCGTGACCAGCGGACTCGGCAGAGCCACATTCTCCCCTGGTGCGGTCCCGCCTGCCTCCCTCCAAGGCCAGGGCTTGAAATCCCTCCTGTGCTAGAGGAGAGGCAGCAGCGGCAGGGAAACGCTCCCGCTAAAACCCGGCTGGGTGGAAAAGGGAGGTTGGGTTGCTTTCAGAGACGTCGTGAAGGGAATGGGAGCAGTTGTTCTCGTGCTCTTCCCGTCTGGCCGCCGGGCCCTCTGCCTCCTCGGGGCTGGAGCGAGGATGGCAGTTCCACCAGGGTCCCCAACTCGGGATGTTGCGGGAAGCCCCCGGGAGCGCCCCGAGGCTCCAGGGACGCGCGGGGGCAGCCGCCGCGTCGCGCAAGGCTCCTCCAGCACGTCCGCACGAGCCAGGATGCCCCTGCCTGCCCGGGAGCAGGAGGGACAGCGGGAGCCCAGCCCCGTGCGGGCCCCTCCACCAGCGCCTTCTCAGCGGCGGCCCGGCCCGACGGGGCGCCCGCCGGTGGCTGTGGGCCGGGCCGATGGGACGGCGGGGGCTCGGGGGCTGTCTCTTCCCCACCCCGGGACCGCCGCCGCCCCGGAGCTCCCTGCTCGCAGGTGCGGAGGTGCCCTCGTGCAAAAAGTGGGAAGCGGGGAGGGGGGGGCGGGCGGATTTCTCTTCGCTTTGCATCTTAAAGGACTGAGGACACTTCCCCGTAGTCCCACCTTCCCCTCGAGGTACCAGGCTGGACCACCGCGGCCGCCCACGCCAAGACTTGGAAAACTACCATTCCACGCCGCTCGGCGGCACCGGGCGGCTCAGCCCCTCAGCCCTCTCCGCCCGCCCCGCCGGGCTGTGGCCGCATGGACCGTCGGTAGGGTGAAGAGGGCACAGGTACCCTCGCTCGCCTTCGTCCCCCAAGGCAGCTGCAGCCCTAGCTCAAGCAGCACCTATAGCTCGGGTCTGCCCGGAGCGCTACCGTCCTCCCACCGCCACCCCTCGCTCCGCCGATGCAGCAGGGTGCGGACACGCCTTAGAACAGCCGACGCCGTCGCCGGTGGCCGCCTCAGCGGGCACCTCTTCCGTGGAGCCGCCCGCCCCGTCCCGGGCAGCCGCGCCTGCGGGGCGCGGCCG
>VXAX01005625.1:0-81596 GCA_013399835.1 Leptocoma aspasia | reverse complement strand
CGCGCCCCGGGGGCGCCCACGGGAGACGCTCCCACCCACGCGTGCCCGGGGCGCTCCCGCCCCTTCGCCTGCTGCCGCCTGGCGCAGCCGCGCGCTCTTACACACCGCACACTCACACGCACGCACACTCGCTCGGGCCGCCTGGGCTGCAGATCGCCGCTCCTCGCCCGCCCCGCCGGTTCGCCTCCGCCATGGCAAGCCCCGGCTCCGGCTTCTGGCCCTTCGGAGCCGAGGAGGGCTCTGCAGCCGCCGAGACCCCCGGCACAGGTAGGAGGACGCCGAGCGGCCGGGCGGGACCGGCCCGACGGAGCCACCGTGACGGCGCTGCCCGGTCGCCGGAGCCCCGTTTGTGACAGCTCGACCGGCGGGACGAAGCGGTGCGGGCGGCGGGGACTGACGGCGACTCGAGCCCGGGCCAGCGCCGCGGGGCTCTGCGGGGCAGGCGGTTCCTGGGGAGCGGGGCCGGGGGTCGGGCGAGACGCCCTCAGCCCGTGCCCGCCCCACGGACGCTCCACTCGATTTTCTCTTACAGCCAGAGCTTGGTGTCAGGTTGCCCAGAAGTTCACGGGAGGGATCGGAAACAAACTCTGTGGTAAGGGCAGGGAGGCCCCGGTAGCCCGCGGCGGGGGCGCGGCTGTGCGCCCGTGGAGCGCCGCGGGACCTGCCCCGGGCCGGGGGGGCGGGGGACAAGGGTCGGTGCCCCGGTAATGAGGCCGTGTGTCCGTGTCGCTGTCAAGCACTGCTCTACGGAGATGCCGAGAAGCCCGTGGAAACCGGCGCCAGGGCAGCAGCCCCGGGGGTAGTGGAGCCGCGGACGACCTGCACCTGCGACAAAAAACCCTGCGGTTGCCAAAAAGCGGACGTGAATTACGCCTTTCTGCACTCAACAGGTAACGGCGCTCCCGGGACACGCTGCTTCTCTAAAACTAATAAGAAAAAAAACAGCGGTTCGGTCGCGAAATCGCCTCCGCCCGCGTTGTGCGCGTTGCGCGGAGGCGTGGGGGGTCCGGCGGTGCGCGGCGGAGCTCTGCGCCCTCAGCCCTGGTCCCCGCTGGCATTTCTCACATCTGCGAAAAATCACACAAACAACAAAAAATCCCGAAAAGAAAAACCCAAAGCAGTAAAATCCCGCGTATTGGAGCCCGCAGCTTTCTCTTTCTAAGGAGCACTGAAAGCATCGACCTTCTCATTGAAGACCCTGCGATGTAATTAAGGTTGGAGGGGAGGAGGGAGATGGAGCGCTCTCCTCCTCATTTGCTTTAATTCTAGATTATTTTTGCGCTCCATCTTTTCTGACCTTGGAGGTAGCGTCTCCGCCAGTGAGTAGATCCCAGCTCGCCGCCGACATGCGCTAGCCAGGGATTCTTCGTTTGCTCGGCAGCCCGGGACCCCAAATTAGGGGCTTCCACTACAGTCTGGCTTTGGCTGAGCCATCGCTCTTAAACAAAAGCTTTGTGTACACCGAGACCCCGTGCAGCATTGCCTCAGAAAAAGGCATTAAATTATCAACAAGTCACTTGCATAGGAGAGTCACCAAGAAGGTATTTTATTGCAAGGCAAATGACAGGTTTAAGGGTGCTGCTTTTAGCATTTGTTGCTCAATCTTTATTTCCTGTGAGATTCGTTTTCCCTTTTTTCTTGTTTCCTTGCTCACACTGTCTTAAAAATTGGTCTCAAATATACTGTGGACAGAATTGGCCAATTTAGATAGGATATTAAATCTTCTTGTCTCTCAGAACATTCCTCGAAATGCAACCTTGCCAGTTCGATTATTAAATGAAAACAAATCCTATTTTTATTAGGACTGCAGTGTAAAGATTTTGTAAACATAAACGGTGGAAGGCTTTGTTCAAAATCTATGCATGTGGTCATAAAACGAAGTTAACTTTAAATTTCTCTTTTCCCAGATCTTCTGCCGACATGCAATGGAGAAATTACTACTATGTCTTTCCTTCAAGACGTTGTGGACATTTTACTTCAGTATGTGGTGAAAAGTTTTGATAGATCAACAAAAGTTATTGATTTCCATTACCCAAATGAGCTGCTCCAGGAATATAACTGGGAACTGGCAGACCAGCCACAGACCTTGGAAGAAATTTTATTGAACTGCAGGACAACTCTCAAGTATGCAATTAAAACAGGTAATAGCAATGCTCATTTTCTATCCTGTATGGTCTCATCCATTGATTAAAGTTGTCATTTCAATTTAGCTTGAAACGTTAAAAATTGAAGCAGCAACTGTATTTTGTCAGCTCCAAGCAATTTCTAGCAGAGACAGAAATCGTTTTCCAAAATGATAAAGCACTCCAGCAGCTCCATCTCTGTAGCTGTCAGTGCAGCCTCGCACACCCTTTCCGATTTAAAATTAACGCGTCTGTGCGTCGGAGTGGCCGAGTGTGCCGCTGAGCAGACTTTGCGCCACCTTCACCACTTTCTGCCGTTCCTTTCCATCCATTTCACGTGTGATGCCCCGGCGATGGCCTCTTGCTCCCTGCAGAGCGGGGTGCGGCGGGCGCGGAGCTCCGGGCAGAGGGGAGTCCCTGCACGGGGGCAGCAGGGACCTGCCCATTTAGCAGCCGAAATCACAGGAAACCTTTGGACCTGTAAATTCGAGCTCTGAGCGGCTATTTGCCGTGTCTCTCACTTCGCCTGCAGGACATAAAATAAAAAGAGAATTTAGCAGAACCTTACACAGAAATATCGAGGATTTTGTTTCAACTTTAGGCTCAAGCAATAAAGCCGAAGTCCGATTTATTTTAACAGGCATTTGTTGTTTTCACTGGGGGAAGCAGGGATGGGTTGACTCCTGCCGGCGGGCATCCCCCGTTAGTCGTGCCCCTCTCTGGGCTTCGCGGAGAGAAGGTAGCACGGTGCTCGCCCAGGCGTGGGGAAACGCCCGACTCCGCACCGGGGCCCCCTTAAACTGCGGCGGAGCAGGCAAAAAGCGGAGCCGGAGCCGCAATTACGGCTGTCATTGGGAAATAATAGGGGGTCCGGGGAGCTCTTAGTGGGAATTTGAATTACTGAGAAATTGCTTAAAAATAAATGTGAAGCAGTTTACTGAAAGAGACAAAAGGTTGATTTGTGACTAGAGGTTGAGAGAAACACAAAAAATCTCAGGTTTTGAGAAGAGAACAGAACTGACTGATCCTGGTAAAGATTGTGAGGGATCTGTGTAATCCTCCTCGTTTAGTGGTGGAAACGACCATCCGCATGTTTTGATGCATAGGTCGGATACTGACAAGATGTTTGTAAAATACTGGATTAAATAGTCAGGTAAGTGATATCCAGAGGAACAAAGTCGATCAGTCCAGTGATCTGTGTGATGTGTCTGGCTAGGGCATAGGCAACGTGTTTGCACAGAATGATGTAGAATGTGTGATCTGTGATTCTGGTTAAACAAAAAATAGGGTTTCTTAGCTGATTTTCATTAATCGTTTTTTGTTATAGCCTGTTTTCACATAACAGACCTATTTCATTTTGTGCATCCAGAAAAGACCGTTTAAAACATTGTTGCCATTTCTCTTCCTCTCTATCGGAGGGTTTTCCATCTTGGCGTTTTATAATTTGTTTTTATGAAAATAGTGTTTTTGAAGTCTGAAAACGGGTGCTGGGGGATTTTGTGAAATGTGGTGGCGTGGCAGGGTTCAACCCAGGCGATGCAGAGCCACCTCGCTCGGCTGCTGCTGCTCCTCAGCACCCTGGGGTGACAGCCCCAGCCTGGGACGGGGTTCACGAAATGCGTGGGGTTTACACCTGGAGCCCTTCGGCATGTGCTTCGGAGTAAAATACTGGAGTTACCCTCAGAGGAAGGACAGTATGGTGAGGTTTCTGGCGGCAGCGTCTGCCTCCGCTCCTGCCGCAGAAGCCCCTCGGACACGGCCCCTCCTGGGCGGCGTTTGGCTGCAGGGGCCGGGAGGCTGATTGAAAAATAAATTGTATTGCATTAGCCTCACAGCTGGATACCCAGGTCCAGGGATTGGGCAAGGCAGATGGCTGATTTTTCGGCCGAGAGGCAGGTGTGGGTTGCTCCTAGGTGTTGCCTGCATGCCACGGCTCACTGGGGTGCCCGGGGAAGCCACACTTTCTGCCCCCTTACCAGCGGAGACAGAATTCTTGCTGAGAGGATGTAAAAGGCAGTGACTGCGAATGCAGAGAAAGATGGGTGTGAAATTCAGTTACTGTGCGCTGTAAAATTGAAAATGAGCAGGGGAATCGAAATACGTTTAAATTGAGCGTTTAAAAATGGCTTGGAAACCCCAGGAAGGGTACGAGGAGCCGGTTCTGGCTCAGCCTCGCTCGCTGGCAGGCCCTGGTGCTGGCCACGCACGCAGTGAGGCTGCAAGCACGGCCAGACTCAGTGCTGCCAGCCGTGCCTTTATCCGTGCTGTCTGGCCCTGCCCAGCCCTTCTCGTCCCTTCCCTGAGGGGGCTGTGGCGGCCGGGTGTTCACGCTGGGCATGGCCGTGCCTCAAGCCGGTGCAGGTGGGAGTGTTTGAGAGGGCGTGTGGGGCAGAGGCACCGCCCTTAGTAGGGAAAGGCAGGCCTCGGGTGTCCCTGTGCCTTGGCCCTGGTTCTTGGCCGTCATCTCCCGATTTACTCTGGGACAGCTGTGAATACACTGTGTATTGCTAAACAAACCATTAAGTAATAATCTCCTATTTTCACGTCTCGACCAATTCTTCACCCTGTCACAGTCTCTCTTGCAGTACCTCTTTGTTCAGGAGCAACTTCAACAAAGGATGTGTATTTCAGGCAGAGGTACCCAGGTAGGGGTTTTTGAGCATCTCTCACAAACTCTTCTTACCTGGCCGGTGGAGCCTGTATTCTAAGCAAAGCCTCGGTTTTCCATGGCTATCTAGCCGAGGGAAGAGAGCTGTCTCACGTAGTGAGACACATGGACAGACAAACCCCTGCAGCTGGGGCAGGGGTCAGGCTGGGGCGGTGCATTCCCGGCCATTCCGCGTTGCAGCCGTGCAGCCGAAGGGAAGGGCACGGAGTGCAGGGGGCTGTGTCACAGGTGTGGCTGCTGCGGGCTCTCCCGGCAGCGGCGGCTGCTCTCTCAGTCCTGACATCCCTCGGTGCAGCGCTGCTCCCTCCACCTCGCACGCTCCAGGGCCCGGCTGCCCGACCCCTGCGTGTGCCCGGGCCTGTTCCTAGGCGGCTCCTAAAGCAGGTGGTGTGCCGGGAGGTTTGCTTGAAGAAACAAGCAGTGACAACAGAGCTGTCGCCTTGGGCTGACTGTGGGGCTGACAGAGAACCGCTGAGACACTGCAGCACAGATACAAATTCTGCTATTCCCTAGTTTTTCAGTGTGGATTTGTTTCCAAAACAGGAATTTTTGTAACCTTCTTTGAGTCTTCCTGTAGTCCTGATCCACTAAAGGCTTTTAGCTCCTAATTTTCTGTTGCTTTCAGGTGAAATTTGTCATCCAGCTGTGACACGGAATCTAAGCTATAAATATGAAAATCTTCAAAATGCTTCTGTCAGGGGAGGTGCAGTTGTCTGCAGGCAGAGACCCTGGAGCAGGATGGCTGTGGTGGTGGTGATGGGTGCACGTGTGTCTTAGGGCCACCAACCCCACTCAAGAGCGTGAAGAGCAGGGAGCAAGATCCAGTTTATTCTGGTGGATCTGAGCGTCATTCCTCGGTGCTCAGGGGCTTTGGCTGCCTGTCTTTGGCAGCACAGACCAGGGAAAGGTGACAGTTCCTGTCAGTGAGAGGTGGGAGCTCCGTGCGAAATGCGATCAGGCTGGATGGCAACAGCACAGGGCTGCTCTCAGGTTAAGGGCACAGGCAAGTGGAATTTGCACGTGTGTCCCCGGCCCCATATCCTCGGCTCTGATCTGCCTGCTCAGCTTGATTACTCTGCCTTTGTGTGCTGCAGGGTGGGAGCTGGGGAGCAATTCCCCATGCTGCTCTGCCAGCCATGTGTCCACGCCTGATAAGGGGCCACAGGAGACCGAAGATAAGTTTTCTCTCAGTGCTGGGTCTGCATTTCCTCAGTCATCTTGCTCTATCTTTTGTTTTCTCTGATGGCAATAACAGTACATCATCTAAGGGTCAGGACAGGTGTTTTCCAAGCAGAGGCTGCCGTCCTTTGAGTTGGATGGCATTTAAGTAATTGTGGACTATCCATAATTTGTATCAGTAATTATGCCACTTACCAAGGGCTTGCGGGACATAACTAGTAAAAATGGAATTTTAATGCTTCCTGTGTTTAAAGGCTCTAAACATGTTTTCAAGGAAAATCTCTAGGAGGATTTTAGAAAAAAAAAACCAGGAGCCAATTAGATTAACGAAGTAAGGAGACTATAAGCTCACTGAATATCATCATTCTGTGCATCATTCTGCTGGGGTAGCAGTGCTTGTTTTTATGGCGTTTGATTAAAATCACAATTGCAAGTAGCCAGGCTATTTGTAATTGCACTCTGACACAAGGACCACCACCTTCCCTGCCATCTTCGTACAAGCATCAGCCATTGAGTCATGTGCAAAGCAGTCACCAAAATACTCCATTTTCTCATTTCGCCCTGTCTATTACAATCATTAGCCATTCATCACTGATGTTATATGTCCTGGCAAGCTTTTCAGATGGTGTCTCATGTGTGCCTTTCAAACCTAGTCAGGCAAAACCATATCCAGTGACAACATGTGACACACTAACGGGAGCAAACAGCTATTTTTGTGAGGCAGCAATGTGCTAATTTTCAAGGCATATTGAAAGGATAATAGGGAATGCTGGAATTCATTATTCTGTGTTGAGTATAATTAGTCTGATTTTACTGACTTTGGAATGAGAAAGAAGAGAAATTATCCTGCCTTTTTCAAGAAATGTATTTACTGCCATTTGCTTTGTTTCATACCTTGAAAGGACTTCCTTCTCTATAGAAATATGGAGGTAAATATACTGTTCAGCACTGAATAGTTTCATTCAGAGTCATCAGCCTTTTGATAACATTTTCCATCTTATGCAGGGCACCCTAGATATTTTAATCAACTTTCAACTGGGTTGGACATGGTTGGATTGGCGGCAGACTGGCTGACATCAGCAGCAAATACTAATATGTAAGTAGAAGATTTTTTATTTAATATAGAGATATTTAATATAATGTCACAGTTATACACTAAAATACTAGTTGCTGTATCTGAGTGAAAGAATAATTGTATGTTAAAATTGCTGGGGAGAAATAATCTGCTTTTTAAAGGGTTGCAACAGTTATTTATAGAAAGACTTTCAATGTTGTCCTTTATAGGTTGTCATTTATAAAATTTCATCATCGTGGTAGGATGTTGGTTGTGCTGCCTCCCAAAAGCGCAGAAAAAATATATACAGATTAGCATTTTGCATGCATAAATATGTAAAATGAACGGGGTGCTGAGTGAGCAGTTGCTCATGTAGAGGGGTTGTGTACAATCCATATCCAGAGCCGGCAAACCCGTTGCTTTCTGTAAGAAAGAGATGTGGAATTTAAAGTGTGGGGGGTTTTTTCATTTGGGATTAGGAAGCGTTTCTTTGTACTTGCTTAGCTTTACGCACTGTCTGGCCATTATGAATAGGACTGCTGACATGTGCCTCTAGACATGCACATGGGTTTGTGCAAGGCAAAAGGGCTCTGCCCAGCATCTCTTGGATAAAGGGCAAAGCCCTGAACCTGGAAGAGGTGGGCAAGATTTTATTCACTGAAGTGGGTGGAAATGGATTCTTAAGTGCTCCCTGCATTTCTCCTTCTGGACGTTTGATGTCAAATTAGAAAGAAGACTGTGGAAAGTGTTGTAAAACAGAACTCTACCTAGTATAAGATAGAGTATATAGTGGTTATAATGTAATGTAATATTGGAAAAAGATGTGTTAGTGTTGTAGATGAAAGCATTAAATATGGACATTACTACATTTCAGGTTCACCTATGAAATTGCTCCAGTGTTTGTACTTTTGGAATATGTCACACTAAGGAAAATGAGAGAGATGGTTGGCTGGCCAGGGGGCTGTGGCGATGGGATATTTTCACCTGGTACATGATATTTCAAGCTTTCTCCTTTTTTCAGACTGTGGTATATGACATCCCCTGCAGCTAAAGAGTAAATATAATTAAATATGCATGTTAGAGAGGACACTTGCTAGTAAACACCAGTGGCCTCTTTGAGATAAAGTATTGCATGTTTATGAATTTCAGGGATGTGATTATGAGGGTCTGTTTGAGCAAATTGCACTGCATGATGAGCAGCTGTAATGGCACATGGGAAACATAATGAGAAGAGACATTTGCCTTGCAGTTTTGCTTTGCCCCCACTTTTTATGGATTCCATACAATAGAAAGGCTGTTGTATTAATAACGGAGGGAAGAAACGCAACAAAGCTCTCCATCACCGCAGGGGAAATTGGAGCAAACAGAGAAAGACGTAGCATACCTTCCAGCAATTTTAGTAGAGTCAGGAAGACCCTGCCAGCATTAGAGCATGCTGTTAGCTTTCCATGTGAAGCTGACCTGTTTTTCTCAGTGGGGTACTTGGGTGCTTAGTTAATCTGAGTGCTTAAAGGCTTAGAAAACTGGTTTCTTCAGGGCATGTCAGTAAGGCAAAAAAGTTAGTGTGGAGAAATAATTGACAAACATTGTTAAGGCTTTTTTTTTTTTTAATCATTCCACTTAGTCTTTTGATTTATACTCTTTGTCACCTCTTCTCTGACTGTAATTTCATTGCTCAAAAATTTTGGCCTGTCTATCTTATGAAATTGCAAAATACTGAAAGAATTTACATTGGGTGTAGTATCTTGGCTTGTCAAAAGAGAACAGACTGTTAGCTGTTGCAGTAAAAGCCTTTCTGGAAGAGAAGTTAGTTGACCTAGTGGAGAGAGAAAGAGTGCACTCTTGAGTAGAGGAAAGGCCTCACTGATAACAGCCTAGGACATTCAGCTCTCCAAGGCCATGAAGGTCAGGCAAAGCCCATCTTCAGCTTCTCACATCTGAATGTGTATGTGGGAAGTGGTGTGGGAGTTTTATTCTGGCCCTTTCCACAGATGTAGAGAAATAGATGAGAAGAATTGGCATTGCTTTTTCATGAATTCTTACTTTAAAAGCCTGAGAGCAAAAGCTCTGACAGCTTTTATTGTGGTGCTGAGCGATCCCCCTGAAAACTTTGGCCTCCATCACATCAGGCATTTCAGTGTGTATCACAAGCCCAGGACCAAAGTGAAAGCTTTTGGAATCTGAGTGGGGGTTGGTTACCAAACCTGACCTGACTTGGTACAGCTGCCCTTAGCTCCTCACCTTCCCACTGGGCTGGTCAGGGACCTGCAGGGTGAGAGAAGAGGAATAGCAGTGCTGCCCAGCCTGCTCTGGAGGGCACAGCTGGGCATGGCAGCACGCCAGGTGAAAGGCTCAAGTGCGTGTGCCAGATCTGCCCGAGTCTGGCAAACTCAGGTAGAGATAGTGTGAGTCAGGAAAGGTTTGTGCCTCAGGAGGAACTGCTGGCCCTGTCAGGGCTGCAGAGGTGCTGCCTGGCATGGGCCCAGGGTATTGCTGGTGTGTCAGAGCTCACTTTGTCGAGCTGAAACGTGTGTGGGGACTGGCTCTCTGGCAGGCATGTACCTGCACTGGCATTTGCAGGGCTGCCCCCTCTCATTCTTTCTTTCTCTGCAATTTCTGGTCTGTGCAAAGTGCATCTTTCTAATTTTCTCTCTTAAGGCAGCAATATTCAGTGTGCAGGTTCTGCTTTTTTAGGCAATAACCAAAATAATTTCTCTGCTGTCTTCTCACGTCATGGCTTTAGCTGAAGACCTTACTGTTGCAAAGAAAAGGTTCTTTCTCTCTGCATTCTCTGGAATGAAATATACAGTATACATGTGAACCATAAAAGCCTGACTGTTCTCTCCAAATTCTGTAGGTGTGTTTCATTAGCTGCAATTAACTGTGGATGTGAACACAACTACAAAATTAAAAGCAGAATGTGGTCTTATGAATAAACTTAAGGTTAAATGACTGAATAATAAATATAATAGGAAACTCTGGCATTGAAGAAACTAAGCATTTCAGTCTTGATTCTTTCGACTGAGCCAATGACTTTGGACAAAACAGGCCAAATTACTTCAGTTTAGTTCAGTCACCTAAATCATCAATAGCAGCCCTTGCATGACATCTGCATTTTTTAGGGACAGCTACCTGAGCATTTCCTCTTAATCTCTCCATTTCTTGTTTTGTCATTTCTGAAGAGAGGTATTGAAATACATTCCTATCTCTCAAGACAGTTGAAAGGGGAAGAAAAACTCCAATCTGTACTGACCCCTATGCCAGCAATGCCATTCTTCTCTGGCATTTTCCCTTGGATTCACAGGAGGGACAGTGAGGTCAGGGAAAGCCCACAGCAGGACAGCCTCACTGCAAGAGCAGAGCTAGGATACTGATTAGAAATAAAGGGCACAGCTTGTGTGGGCTGTGAAAAGTATGTATCTCCAGTGAAATTGAAACAAATCTTAGAAAAGTCAAAGCAGTGTTAAATTTGCCAGCACAGATACCCAACAGGGCTTCCTTCATCTCAAAGGGTGGAGTTTATCTTATCTCACTTTGGCTATCCAAGCATTGGGTGTCTGCCCTGGGCTAGTTACAGCAGCTCTTGTGTATTCGAGGGAGAGTGGGGGATGTGTCTGCAGGGCAAGGTCCACCTGCCACAAAAGCTGCCATAGGATGAGCTGAACCATCCTCTGGAGGTGCACATCTTGTGCTCTTCACTCCATTTTTAGATGGATGAATGTTGCAATAGTTGAACTCTACCTCACCAGCATTCCATCCTGTTCATTTAAAACCTTTGCTTCATATAAATATATGTGCATAAACATGGATATATAACCAATCTCTGTGTGTATGTGTGTATATATATACACACATATATACAGGATAAACCTGATGGATTTCATGTATGCATGTGTGTCTGTGTGTATGTTTGTGTGCATAAATATGTAAAAGTTCTCAGCTTCTGCCTCAGGTACTGCATTATATTCCCATAGTGCTCATGCAGCATTAATGTAAAGCCAAACATTGCTCCACTGTAGACACAGAGACTCAGTTTGTAAAAAATCTCAAAAAGGAGAAACAGACCACTGCAGAGCTGTAGATATGATACCCATCTTGAAGTGGGTTAAATACCCATCTTGAAATGGCTATTTGAAGTGAATGTATTAGTGATGTATATGTTAGAATGTATTAGCCAGTGATTTTTAAGGCAAGTGTTATGGACATGTAACCTTTTCCCCTTGTTCCCATCAGAGGACAATTAAAATGAAAAATATTTGTTAGAATGACCCTTTTTCCTTTCTCTTCCCTCTTCCCACTCCAGTTATCCAGAAGACAGTGGCTGCTGGGTCTCAGTGGGTGGGTTTGCTCAAAGCTGGGGCATGAAACACCACCCTGATTTAGGAGGGGAGAGCACAGATTAGGTGACACTTGGAAATCCCTTAGGAAGTTGCCTTGTCGGGGGCATCTGCTTAGGAGATGGAATAAAGTGGGGATTATGTGTTGATGGCACATGGAAAGCTAAAACTGGGGACTGAAGGAGAGATGGTAGTTAGAATGAGGGTGAAAGGAAGCACCAGTCATTTTTTGCAGTGGTACTCATTTGCATAAGTTGTTTTTTGTGTGTAGTAGATCCTGTTATTGCACAGCCCAGCTGTGAGCCTCAGGAAGAAGAATCTGTGTTTCTGCCACAAGGCAGAGACATTAACATTACAGTTAGAAAAAACTATAGCAAGACTTGTTTGTTCTGAAATGATATTACAATGAATAGAAAAAGTAACAGTATATTACTGTGGACTCCAGGTGGTGCCATATCTAACATGTATGCTATGTTGATTGCACGTTTCAAGATGTTCCCAGAAGTTAAAGAAAAAGGAATGGCAGCTATTCCCAGACTGGTTGCCTTCACATCGGAACATGTATGTGTTTCTGTTTTTTCCTATCTGTTACATCTGCTTGTATGAATTTATGATTAAGAAAATAGCTGAACAGGAATTTCTTGACAACTGTCTTCATTTCTGTTATTCCTTCACTGGGAATAAAAACACGGGAAGAGGCTGGCTTTTTGATCTATAGAGGGATGATCTCTGCAATTCTCTGTGGCTGAAATCCAGGCAGAGCAGTCTCTACAAATCACTGCCATTTCTTTGCTCTCACTGGTGTCCATATAAATGTTGATGTGAGTGGTGAGGATCACATCAAACGTGGAGAGCTCATCATTGGGCTTCAGCACTTTCTGTCAGGAATGTCATCTGTTCGGGTCACTCTGGGGCAGCAGAAAATCCTTTTGAGTCAAAATCTTTCCATCTGAAACCACTCCTGCAGTTATTTTATGAGAAGGTGATAACATACATGAAGACAGTCATATGGCAATGCTGTGTGTGTGTACAGCAGAACAGCTGCAGTATTTGTTGGGCAACTGGGCTTTGCTGTGAGTTTCTGCCTGTGAGCAAAAGCTTCAGCACACGGGGGTTCATCACAGGCACTGCTGGGACCCGGCAGTGCCAGAGGTGAGGGGAGGTGGGCACAAGAGAAACAGGAGTAGTCCTCATAAGAGAGTTCTTTGCTGCTTGTACAGCCATACAGAAGCTGTTGGGAGGGTTGTTTTTGGATTTACAACCATTTAAAACTCCTTGCAGCTTAGAATGGAGAATGTGGGTGTAGGAGGAAAGCAAAGAGGAAGGTTTATCCCCAGGAGGGGCTGTGAGCTGTTTTCAGGATTCATTGTCCACTTCTAAATTTCTCTCCAGCTATGTGGGCTCAGCCAGAAAGGACTCATTTGTGGCCAAGGCTCAGCAGGGTACTGTCCATGTTAGGTAACAATGTCTTCCTGGTGCCTGTTTTGACTTACCATAGAATGTGCTTCCATTCTATGCAAGTGTGAAGAACAAAATACCTAAAAATTACCACTAAAGGGCAGGAGGAAATCTCTCTGAGGATGCCTTTCATACCATTAGGATGGGATGAGATGCGATACACAGCTGTGGGCTCCACATCGCAAAATTATTGTCCCCACAGCAGTTAAAGAGGACAGTCTACACATGAGTAGCAACTTTCCAAAGCTGGTTGTACAGCTAGAGATACATTAGTCATATGGAAGTAACAAGCCTAAGTTGTGCAAATAAGGTTCAGCATGATTATTTAAAGTAACAAATCCTATTAATCATTAGAGAATTTCAGTGTTTTCATAGCGATGGAGTGTTAAACAATGACCCAAATTGTGCTATCAGTCTCAGAATAATGAAATGAGCTTTAATAATTGTGTTTTCATGCCAGGGAAGAAGCAGTTCCCTTAGCAAATTAAACATTCAAAAATCAAATATACTAGAGAATTCATAGGACGGCATCTGAAATCCATTACATTTAAAAAATATCTTGAAATTGCAGTTTTGTCCCTTCCTCAGTCAAACTTTATAAAAAGTATATTCTCATCTTCTAGAGAAGTTAAGAAACTGCACTATGTGGAGACAGGACCCTTTAACCCTTAATTGCCCAAAGGATATGGGATCATGGTTTAACCCTCAAAACATCAGAAGCTGTTGTAGAAATTACAGAGGCCTAGAAGTACAGTCCTTTTTAAGATAGTAAGTGTCATGCAGGACCTGAACATACACTTAAAATATGCAAATGTATAATTTATCACATCATGCTGATGATCTACCTACTTTAGACTCCTTGGCCTGACTGGGGATTCTCTCTGCCACAGCTGGATGCTCTTGAAAGACAATGGCCATGGAACAAGCAGACTTCTAAAATTATAGAACACCCTGAGTTGGTAGGGATCCATCAGGATCATGAAGTCCAGTTCCTGGCCCTGTGCAGGACACCCCAGGAATCACACCATGTGCCTGAGAGCATTGTCCAAAAGCTTCTTGAACTCTGTCAGGCTTGGTGCTGGTGAACACCTCAGTGGAGAGCCTGTTAAAGTGATCAACCACTTTCTGGGTGAAGGACCTTTTCCACATATTAAACTTAAGCCTCCCTTGATTCAGCTTTGTGCCTTCCCTCATGTCCTGTCACCGATCATGAGAGTGAAGAGGTCGGTACCTGCCCCTCTGCCTCCCCTTGTGAGGACGTTGAAGACCACAGCAAGGTCTCCTCTTCTCCAGGCTGAACAAACCAAGTGACCTCAGCCCATCCTCATATGACTTCCCCTCCAGACCCTTCATCATCCTCAGAGGCTCTCCTTGGACAGCCTCTATGTCTTTTTTATATTGTGGCACGCAGAACTGTGCGTAATATCCAAGGGGAGGCCTTCCCAGTGCAGAGCAGAGCAGGACAATCCCCTCCCTTGCCTGGCTGGCCATGCTGTGCCTGATGCCCCCACGGCAGGATTGGCCCTTCTGGCTGCCAGGGCACTGCTGGCTCATGTTCAACTTGCCATGGACCAGGACCCCCAGGTCCCTTTCCGTGACACTGCTCTCCAGCCTCTCTTTCTCCAGTCTCAACACACAACCAGGGTTGCCCCATCCCAGGTGAATAATCTGGCACTTGCCCTTGTCAGACTTCACATCAACTTCAATCAGGTTGGTGATTGTCCAGTCCTCTTAATTTATCAAGGTCTCTGCAGCCCCTCTCTGCCCTTGAGGGAGTCAGTAGCTCTCCCCAGTTTAGTGTCATCAGCAAACTTACCTAGTATCTCTTCCAGTCCTGTGTCCAAGTCATTAATGAAGGTGTTAAAGAGCACAGGGGTGAGAACAGAGTCTGTGGATCCTCAGTAGTGGCAGTAGTGGCCATTCTCAGCAATTCTCAGCAAAGAATTTCAGCATCCCAGATGAGACTCTATTTTCATTACTACCAGTCTAGAGCTTCCTGTACTATAAATGAATGAAGTGTCACAGTTGCCACCACTACTACTGTAATCAGAATCTGGCTCAGTCTGATGCCATTAGAGGTTCAGCTGCCAGTGGGGGAGAAGGGAAGGGAGGAGTAATTCACAGCTTTTAAGTAATTACCTCCCTAATTTAAGAGTGCATCATGTTCCAAAATTAGGAGCCTCACTCTATGCACAACCAGTGAGCAGAAGCACCTCTGGAGAGAAACTCAGAGCATCCAAATTAGGAACCTAAATATTCCTTAATTTAAATGTTCTAAATCACCTTTGGGAGGGCTTCACCTACTTCTGTGCACTGACCATAAAGAGCCTCCTCATATATGCAACCTACATTTGGTGCCTAAAATAGGTTCTGTGATTATTCCAACTGTGCACGTTCCCAGCAAGCAAATTTCCCCCAACCCACAATTTAGCACATTCTGCTTCTGTTTGTTTCTGTTTCACCAGCGATAGTGAAGTACCCTGTAACTACTTGGGTCGGTCTTCCTTGGGTTTAATTTCACTGAGACTCACTTGCACTCAGGATTTAATTCAGTCCTCTGTATTCATGAGGACATCATCAGTCTTCTTTCCTTTGCACTGGTGCAGGAGCAGTGATGTCCTTCAGGGCAGCTGTTCTGGACTGCACATGATGCAAGAGACCTTGACTCAGAAGGGAAAAAGTGATGGATGCCAGTTGTAAAAACCTATTTCAGTCTATCATTTCAAACACAATGAAAAATCTAAAGTGAAGCCCTCCTCCTGTGTTCCAGCATATCAGCTTAAGGCTGCTGTAGCTGTTCAGAGGAGTCCATCCCTTTTTCAGCATGGAGAAAGCTGCTGAAAGGGATAGCTGCCTTCTCAGAATATTTCAGTTGTTCCATTTGTCTACAAGGCAAGACCTGTTAAATTTTAACCCATTCCCTATTGTGATTTTGACCTGCCCAACCAGCACAGTCTTAGGGAGTATCCAATAGTAGCTGGAAGTAGCATGAAGCCAGGGGTTACACCTAGCAGGCAAAAGAACAGAGTCATGGTGCCCTAAGGAGGAAAAGTGTGCAAAGGGGAAGTTCAGCTGTTGAGAACTGGGTGGGTTCAAGTCACAAAACAGCCTTTGGCCCTTCTTACTGATAGTAGGAAAATAGCTTAGAGAGACTTGCAGAATTTCTGTGGACTTGATTAATTAGGGTCTATGTGGGCTTAATCCACAGTTCAGAGAATGAAAAAAAGGCTGATAATTGGAAAGACAGAATTTTTTCATCTTCTCTGTTCTCCAGGCCAGCAAGACTCTTCTCGTGTAGTTCACAACAGCTTTCTTACTTTCCCACTCATCTAGAAGCCCCCTAAGAAGGAACATCTTGTCAGGTGCTCAGTGAGGGAATAGCAACACTATTCCTTATCATAGGTTTAGAAAACAAAATGCAGAGTTAAGAACTGGCAGGTGATTCAGTCTGATGTGACAATAAGGGACCTCTTCACCCAGTTAGAGACCACAGAGGACACAGAGGAGGCTCTCCTTGCCTCTGGCATCTCTCCATCTGCACTGCTCTTGTGTTGAAATAGCTGCTGCTGAAGACTTCACTAGGAGTGCAGCTCTGGCATGTACTGAGTGAAGGGGGGTCTGTTGGCTCTCCAGGTGTCAGCATTTTAGACAGCTGGACACACTTGGAGGAGCCTCATCCTCTGGGTGAGCACTGGGAGAGGTGGCTTGTCTGGGATGGTAGGGCAGCACGCTCCCAGCAATAGTGCACTCAGCATCCACACAGCAGCTAGATCAGAGGAGGCAGTTAGCAATAAACCACCTCTTCAGCTTTGTGCATGCTGCTTTCCCTTTGTGGATAAGCCCCATTAGTTGCAGCAATGTGTCAAATTATTCCAGTATCTGTGGGAAAAGAGTGGCTTTGGGAAGTTTTTATCAGAACAGTTTCAGAAGCCTACGATGAAACTTCTTGGTGCTCATGCAGAAGGAAATTTAAAAATTACTTCTCTGTCTGTAGCTTGATAGATGATTTCACACAGGCTATGGAAGATTTTAGGTTTGTTTCTGTGTAGAATTTATGAAAGTCTGATCTCTAGTCTGCACTTCCATGATACGTAGTGTTGCCCTCTGTCCCTGCAACTTTAGGAGACACACTGCCAGAAGCAGTCCAAGGGGTGTTGTGTGAGGTGCTGCTTCCACTGAAAGATTTGGGGAGCCTGGAAGTCCTGTTTTCTATTTGGTAGCACAGATTACAAAGCTGTAATTACACTCTGGGCATACAGAGCAAGTAGGAATTAGATTTGTTTCCACCTAAGGAAACTTAAAATCAAACTGATGGATTCACACATTTTTTTCTTTGCATTACTTACTGCATAACAACTAGAAAATTATTTTCTATGGTATTTGAAGCCAGGGGGAAACTGAAAATTTGGTCTTATTTGAGGAACAACTTAATTCAGGTAGCACCATTCAAATCAAAATAAAAGCATTTTCTAGAAAAATAGTGCTCTAGTGCAGTCAATTCTAAAGGAGAAAATCATCATTTGGGTCTAATCCTTTGTCTGGTCAATACCTTGTGGCTTTTACACTGCCACAGTATCTTCCTGAACTCAGTGCAACATTTCTTATCCCATGCAATGCTGCAAAACTGTCCGCACTAGAAGAAAAAAACAAATTAGTCTTTCTGGTTAGAAATGCAGCATGAAGTTGTGTGTTTGAAAAATGCCAAAAATGTGCATACTAGTATGTTCAGAAACATTAATACCCTCATTTATCTCCTGATACTAACAAGTAGCTTTAAAAACTGAATAGCAGTAGGTAAATGAAACCATAGTAAATATATCTCTCATTACCGTGTATTTAAAATTTGGATAGGACACAGTATGCTGTTTTTGTAGGTAATTGAAGGAGAAGCTGTAGCTTGAAATCAGATGATAAAGATAGGATTCATGTTGCTTAATGTTAATCACCTAAAGTGTAAACATTTAATCTGAGTTAGTCTATACACTTTTTATGGCCAATAAAAAAGAGCAAGATCTGCAGAAGACAACTCAAGCCTAAAACAGGTGCCAAAGCCTTAGAGATCAGTGCCTTCTGGAGGTACCTTTTCTTCCCCACCTTTGTGGGAGCCCAAACAGCAAGCCTGGACTAGCCACACATTTTTAGATTATTAAGAGATAAATAGCCCAGCCTACAAATCCAGGGAATGCACAATGCTTACATCCCAGGAGAGGTGAAGAAGAAAGTGTGTTGACCTTCTTTGCTGGTGAATAGGTGATGGGGTGAGGCTGGGGTCCAGATCTGGGCACTAGGCTGCCAGTGACAGACCTTGGGGGAGTTTCAGCTGCAGGATATCTTAGCTTGCTCAGCATTTGGGAACTGGTTACTGATAAGCCACCTACGCAAAGCTCATGCCACTCTGGATTTATGTAAGCAAGGAGAAGCAGCAATCTGAAAAAACAGATTTGCCCTGTGGGGCTCATGGCATTAGGATTGTTGTTCGTGACAGCTTCAGCCATGCCAGATGATGAGCAAGTAATTTAGCAAGCTATAAAAATAGAAGCATCTGTATATTGAAGCACTTTTAGATAACAATGCCGTACTTTTCAGCATCATAGCATTTTTAATTATTCTTCCATTTTTCAGAGGGCCTATTCATTATTGCATGTGTAATACATTTACACTGTCTCTACCTTACAAAGCTAACCATGTTAAAATGGCTGTCTGGGGAACAAACCTATACCTAACAGCATTTGAAATTTTAGATTCTCCTAGCCCAGAATCACCAATTTTTTTTTTTCTGACTGTCAGTACACTCTTAGTCTCTAATATCCATACCTTCTCCTTCACCACTGAATTTTACCACTTTGCTTTCCATATAGAAATTAGGTTCCTCTCTACTGGGGATGTGTTTGCAGTCTTCCATGCACCCTTTGCAGTGTGTAAAGAGAGTGAGGGAGGGAGGAAGCCAGGAAGCCGAAGTGACAGCCCATTCCCACCTTTGTGTCCTCCTCTGTCCGCAAGCCCAGGACAGCGGTGAAGCTCCAGACCTTCCAGCATCTCCAAGCCTGGCTTTTCCTTCAGGACTGGCATCAGGCAGCCTGCACCTGTCCTCCCTTTGTTCCCTGGTTCTCCCAACCCTAAGGCTTCAGATCCGTGTAACTCTTACACAGCTGTGTTGTGAAAGATAGTGTTCAAGCTCCCTTCTTGCTGTGCCTGAAAAGTCTATAGCCCTGGTATTTGCAAAGGGGTCACATTTACTGTCCTTCCTTGTTAGCCCAGTTAAATCATCTGTGACTAGTTCTGTCTGATCAGGTTTATTTCTGCAAATCTTTTCATCTCTTTGACCTTTATAGTTTTCTGTGCTTACCATTATATTACACAAGCAACCAAACTTTCAGCACCATCACAGGAATATTGAACCAAAGTTTAATACTTATCATTGTGAAAGTTTTCTTTGGTCCTACAACTATATTTTTTCTATTTTGCTTTCATCCTTGGTCTTTCAGAGCCTCTCAAGCACTTGGAGTAATTCCTATGGTGTTGACCTAAAACATGAAAACATAACAGCAGTCATATATCTATGACTGTATACACAGATTGAGCCATTTCATATTCAGAGTTTGTTTAGAAATTGTAATTGCATTTGCCCTTCTGTGCACAGACTTCTGTATTTCTTCCCAATTTAGCCTTAAACCAGTTTTGGTTCCTGACCACTGAATTCCCTTAAGTCTGTAAAAAGCCTTCAGGCAGCTGAGCTATCAACACTACATTCATTTTTTTCCCCAGTGCTCTTTTAGCAGTGCCATGAGACTTCTTAGCAAGGCAGCTGCACTTGGCCATATTCCAGTAGATGCCTTTGAGCACATGGGCTTAATTTCCTTCTTCATAGTAGACCATTTAAATCTGTCTTTTCTTTTTTAAGGCACTTTGAATAGTTTGTTTTTTTAGTAGAAAAACAAATTGCAACAGTAAATCTTCTTTAACTAGTGTGGAGTAAGGAGCAAAATTAATGAATGTAATGTCATCAACTCAAACCCCAATGAAATATATCTGTGACTCTTCACTCCTAAATCTCTACCTGCATTTATATATTTACACCACCCAGTATGTGTACATCAGTTTGTGTAAGACATGAATAAAAAACAGATTAAATTTTTTAAAGTATATGAATTCAATTCTATCTTCATATAGCATATCAGTGAACTGTCATTATACTGGCAATATTTTTGCTCTGTTTTCAGTTTTTGCAAAGTTCCAAGATACTTTCCTAAACTTGGGAATTTTTTATAAGCCTCCTCCTGCCAATAGCCATTTCATGGCCTCTTCTCCTCCCTGCTCTCACAAAGTTGCACTGCTGCCCCATAGGGCTCAGGGAGGCCCACAGGGTTGGGAACAGACTTTTGTATCTTTGATGTTTAGAGGTTCTTGGATTGGTCACAATCCAAGCCTTCATCTACAGTGCATTTGTGCTGGGGAAAAGTCCACTGAATTTAGTGAAGCTGATGAAACTCATAGAAATGCATTTGTTCAAAAATTCAGTTTTGTGAAGTAAATAACATGCCATGGAAAATGTCAGTGTGATGGCTGAGCTGTGATGCCCAGTGTATAAATACTTCCTAGCACCTTGTGACTCCCAGATAGAAAAACAACAGAGCAAACTCCAAGATGAACATACCAGTGACCAGTGGCTTTAATGGGCTGGACAATGTCTGGGTGTTAAACATCTGCAGTGTCTGGAGTGCTGCTGGCTGCAGATGCTGTACACTTGCCATTCTCACAGCGGGCATCTCAGGACTTTGTTCAGAGAGAAGGGGTAGAAACTTCTTCACCTGATGTCATTCAGCACCCACTCCAAAGCACTCACTCCAAACCAGCCACCCTTACACTGGATGAATCTTTGCCTGGAGGTGCCTGTTTCTCCCAGAATACAGAGGAAGCCTACTTGATGATGTCAGCTTGGTTAGGCTGCTGCAAAGGACCAAGTCTAGGACAGCAGAACACTTTCAAGCACAGGCAGAAATCCCCTGTGGCTCATCTAAGTGATGAGTAGGCATTTCATTTATCATCAGTTTATGTGAGAGTCAGTCCAATGTGTGTATATTTACATTTCAGAGTGTGCTTAGTTCAGGGACTGGGTTGGTTTGCTGTACTTCAAAAACTGATTTTACATCTAGGCAACAGGTTCAGTGGCTGCTCAATACACATTGTTTGTATACTGCAGCCATATCCCACAGGGAAAAGCTGTACCAACCCAGTGCATTTAAAAAATAAATCTAGCATTAAAAATACTTACCTGAGGAAGTATTTTCAAATTGTCCATATATCATCAGTGAAACATGACTTAAGAGCAATCTGAACTTCTTCAAAATCTCTGGATATTGAAAAAATCAGCGGACATCATGAAAACATTAAGAATTTCAGCCAAAGTGGTGAGAATACAGGCATATAAAAAAAGGAATTTGTACTGGAAATTCTTAACCATAGCAATCTTAACCATAGCTGTCAAGCCTCAATGAAAACTACTCCCTGAGCAATTTTTAAAACACAGAGGTTTTTTACTTCTGAAGTAAAAGTACATGTTGGATGTACATGTTGCAGTTGTTCTACTCTTTCTCTTTCATTAAGTTGGTTTAGAATTACTGTAATTTTCAGAGTGTTTATTATGTATAGAGCCCTTTAGCATGCAGTGAATCTGTGCCCTCATGGCCTTTAAGTGAAGTCCACACATGTAACCATTGTGCCAGTCTCTTTTCCTACTGCTCTCTGCTGCTATCAAATACTCCATTGACAAAGCCGTAGTAGTTACTTCTTTCCTTTGTGATCTGCAAACTAGGTCTTCCTTTCTTCTTTAAAACTCTGGACACTGAAAAAGCCTGGATCTTTTTTGTAGTGTTACATCCTAAGCTAATGATACTGTAGTATCTAAAGAATTTCCATTTTTTCCATGTTTAATAATCTGTAGTTAAAATTAGCTTGGACAATATTGTTAACAGCTGGGTTTGAGTTAATACAGAATCAGATTCTTGGGGCTATAATTTGATATAAAACTGTTGCATTATCATCATCACTGGGACTTAATTTAGGATTATACACCAACACTGGCTAGGGAATTAAGTCCTATGAGCAAGAGAAAATTAGGCTGACATTACATACTCTAGTATGTAACTTCCACAATTTATTTTGTACATACAGATTAACTAATAGTCTTACTATAATAATAATAACAGCCCTATTCTGACTTTAAACTTCAGTAGCTCTGTTTATTAGTAGGAGTTACTACTGGCTTTCACTGGCATGACATCACAATTAGGCTTCCTATATTCATTTCTCTCAGTGTATTATTTGGGCAGAAGATACACTGTAGCACATGACTCTGGACATCACAAACTAAATGAATTCTCTAGGGAAGACTATTTTGTTTCAGTAAATCAAGCTCATAGCTGAATCTGTACAAGCAGTAGAAGCTGCAGGTATGCAAGGTCCAGCATCGACCACAGCTGTGTATGTAATATTCCAGGAGTGAACCCAGATTAGAGTGATTGCTGTTTCTCCAGTTTATGGTGGTGACCTGCTTTGAAGCCTCAAATTACAGTGATCAATTTCCAAAAGGGCTCTGAATGTAATTACTGCCTTGTGGGAGTTCTTGCTGAAGGATTTGCAAGAGGATGGTGTTTTATATTAAATTAGATAATAAGTAATAAAACCAATAAATAATAATAAATGTATTTTTTCAGAGTCACTTTTCTGTGAAGAAAGGAGCTGCAGCCTTGGGTATTGGTACAGATAGTGTGATTTTGATTAGATGTGATGAAAGGTAAGTGAAGATGTCAAATACACCTTTTATTGTGGTGCATAACAGAGGATCATCAGGTGCTGATCTCAGAGAGAGTATGCAGGATGGGGTCAGCAGTTGGTATAATTTGTCATAGCACTGTCATCTTCAGCAGCTTTACACTAATTTATCCCACTTGAAGAACTGGCTCTGTTAGTAGCTTCTTAATGGGTCCACTTTGGGAGTTCATAAAAAATCCAAAACGTTCCTTTCCTCAGAGGTTTCTGATATTTTTTTTTGTTACATTCTGATGTGAAACAGGGTATCAAACTAATATCATTCTTTACATTTTGTGCTAAGAAACCAGGAGGAAGCTTGTTTTTGTCAAATCAGACTCTCACATTTTGATCCATTAAAATGAGCTGAAGTGGGCCTTTTATGGGAATAAAATATTTAGGAGCATTTGCTAGTATAATTCTATTACTTCATGCCCCCACCATCTTTCTCAGCTGGATTGCATTTCCCTCAGCTGGATTGCATTGCCCTTGACAGGGACATGTTTGTGATGGGATGTGAAGAAAAGGATCTTGGCAGCATTGTGGGAAGGCTCAGAAGGATGGTGGTCCCTGGAGACCAACAGCACAGGAGGCAGCTAATCTGCAGCTCACACAGGCTCTCAGAAAGGGTGGTAGATAACTTATTCCTTAACTCACTCAGCTAAAAGGTTTCAATTCTCTGTGAAAACCTGTTTTGATAAAAAAGTATATTAACAAAATCAACATGTTCTGATAAAAATTTTCTGGTTTAGGGAAAACGCTTTCTATGGGACAAAAAATTAACAGAACAATTCTTATTGATTCTATTGAGAGGCTTTCCAATAGAAAATGCTATTTGAGTCCCTCACTGTTATAAGGTATTGAATTAATTACAT
The DNA here is from genome assembly GCA_013399835.1 of Leptocoma aspasia. NCBI lineage: Eukaryota > Metazoa > Chordata > Aves > Passeriformes > Nectariniidae > Leptocoma > Leptocoma aspasia. The sequence goes on along the minus strand of VXAX01005625.1, from coordinate 58,095 downwards.
CTCTAACAGAAATGGAAGGCTTTGCTGCTATCAAAATACTCTGCTCCCACATTAAAAAACAAGCATCAAGTAAGCAATTTACAGTGTTAATCACAGTGCCTGCATATTGACTTATGGTCCTATTATCTCTTTATTAACAAAAGACTGAGCACACCTTGAAGAGGATTTAATGACATCAGAACAACCAACTCATACCAAAATAAATCCCCAATTGTTTCTATTCACCAGAGGTGGATGTGAAGAAGAAGCTGTGTCTTCTTTTTCTTCTGGTACAAATTCAGCGTGCTGGTTTTCTGTGAAGACCACAGTGGTTGGCCTGCCCACGCTGAAGTGAGCAGCAGGATTCCTGTGTGTCTCACAGACACCACAGGGACACAGCAGACAGTGCAGGGACAGAGCAGAGTTTGCAAAGGATGTGGGCTGGTGTAGTTGAGAAGACCCTCTGTGAAGATGTGGGCCTGTGGAAGGAGCACATGGATACCTTTTTGGTGTTTTCAGTATGAACCAAGCATACTTCCCAGTGCCTCTTTCCCATTCTGCCCGACACCTGCCAAGTTTGCTGTGTTTAGCTGGTAAACCTTGACATTGCTTGGGTATTTCACTCTCCTGGCCATGAATTCCTGCATCTACTTGATGTGACATGGAGCTGGATAATCGCTTGCTTTGGTAAAAAAATTCAAGCAGTGAAAGCATCTGGCCAGTTCTGCGTATGTTTCTATGCACAAGCTCACTAAATCAGAAACTATTAAAGATGTAAATTATGTTTTGAGGAGGAACTCATTACCCTCCTTTGACATGGTTTTATTTTCTTTATTCGTCTAATGATCCCGGGAACATTTTTTGAGGATTAGACTACTACTGCATTTCTCTGAACATATACGTGTGTCTGGGGGGAGCTCACAAGAAGCTGAATGCTCTTCAGACCTTCCTTGCACTTCTGCAAGAAAAATCAGAGTTAATTTTTAGATTTTTAGAGCTTTTTATTTTTAATTATTCTTTACATATTTTAGTGTTTTTAATATGCAGGAGAGATTTTGCAAAAAACTCAGCAGTACAAACCCATTTTAAAATAAATACTGTCTTATTGTAATCTATGTGAGGATGAAAACTTACAAAAACCAATAGCATCTTATTACAATAAATTAATAATTTTTAAAAAAGAACATGCATCCAAATGTCATGAAAACAGTGCAAGGGTTTATATGCAAAGTGAAACTAAAATGAATGGGTTTATTAGTTTCCATGTAACTTAATTTTGAACTTTAATTAAGATTCTTTTTTTATAGCAGTAGGTAATGAGGGCCTAGTGAAAGAAAAAATCTGAAAAAGTCTTTAAAACTTTATATCAATCTTAATGTACAACATTCAAAGCCAGTGAAGACTATTTCTGTAACAGGGGAATCTATCATGTTTGTATTGCTGGTATTCATACTGCCTCTTCTTTTATTGACTTGCTTTTGTCTAAAGCAAAGACAACCATAACCTTAATATTCAGTATCAGCACTGTTTTATCTTGCACCTAGTTAATTTACAGGATTTCCTAAATTAGCCTTCAAGCCTTACCCGACTGAGTCTGAATCTGAAGGAGATGGTTCATGCTGGAGCTGTTGCAAATACAGTCAATGCAAAGAGCCTGACAGCGCATTTAGCGAGTCTAGACTGGCAGCTTCTCACACCCTGCTTCCAGCAAATGCAAACATGTAATCCACTAAACCGTGGGAAAGTCATCCTGAAACGAGTGCATCCCTGGGAAGGGAACACAGAGACAGCTGCTGACAGCACAGCTGAGTTGCACTGCTCAAGGCTGTGCAGCTCAGCTGGCATTTTCTGTGCCTGCTGAGAGACGACCATGGGATCTGGCACCCAGCAAACTTCTTGGGACACTGGGCTGAGCCTCTCCCTGGGAGACTGAAGCTTATTCCCAGGACTGTAGCTTCAGACAGGACCAAGAGGCTCCAAGGAGCAGCATCAGTCTTTAATGGGGTAATGGGCCACAAGATGCTTTCTCTCAGTTACCATCACCATATCGATGCAAATATATTGACTAAATAAATAGGGTAAAAACTCAGACTAATGGACAGAGTCTTTCTGTGCTCTTCAGTGCAGCATAACTCTTGGGCAAAAGTCACTTTGCTCCTTCTCTGGGTTTCCTATAAAGTGAAGAAGTAACTGCAAAAGTTGATTTCAAGATCAAGTTACTGATATAACTGTCTTTTGCTCCAGAGGGAAAATGATCCCATCAGACCTTGAAAGAAGAATTGTTGAAGCCAAACAAAAAGTAAGTTTGCCAGCTTTTCTACTTCTGAAGAAGAAAAAAACCCGAAGAATGGTAAAGCCAGTTTGCTTTCCTTGGTAAAACAACACAGGCTTGCCCATTAAGTTGTGATTTATTATTTAGAAATGTAGCCTGCCAATTAATGAGGCAAGAGTTGATGAGAAAATAGGTTTAGAGCTACTTTATAATATCCATGAGCTATTTGGCTTTCTTTTTTATATGATGTTTTGCATAACATCCTCCTCTTTTATATAATCAGCCTATGATGCAGCTTCTCAACTGAATATTGTCAAAACCAGAGTAATCATTTTGGGGAGTTTATTCTAATGCATTGAAAATACTTTTCATAGACTCAACAAATCAGTGGAAGGTAAACTAAAATCCACATATCTCTAAAAATGCACACACTTTTGTATTTGTTCACTGAGAGAAGCTAGAATTAAAACATCAGATTAAGGTATGCAATGAACTCAGCCCTGTGCTTTCAGCATTTATATTCACTAGACACACAGCAGGCAAAGCTGATTAATAACACAAATCTTCATTAAAAGCACTTTTTTTTTCCCTAAGAAAAGCAATACAGTAGATAAAAAATAAGGCAAAATGGTAAAAGAGTGCCACTCAAACCTCCTGACCTTTGCAGAAGGAAATTTGGACTTTTTTTATGGTTTGAACCCCAGTTCTGCAATGAAAAAGTAGCCACTCTTGACCTCTAAGTATTCCTCATGAAATCAACGTAACTAAAAATGAAATTAAAATAAAACACTGGCATAAATTCTAGCAGACCCCAGTTCTCATAGAGCAGAAGTGATGGCTGGTGAGTGCTCTTCTGTGAGGTACAGCATTTAGCAGAGGGAGTTCAAGAGATAGTCCCTGACCTCTGTGGAGGCTGCTGCTTTTACCTTTGAAGAGCTGTCTCCCTGCTCTGGGTGAGGGATGGGGCTGGAGGTGAGCCCCACACCTCCCCTGCCCCCTGCCCCAGGGGACACCCTCAGACACCATGTTCCCACTGACAAAACTGGGGCACCACATGGCCAGACACTCACTGGGATAATGGCAGCCCAGGGCACAGTCCACCAGAAATGCTTCTCTCGCTGTGGTGCCTGGTTGAGGTTTGTTTATGTGACATCCTGCAGTGAAGACTTTTTTGTTTCAGGCAGGTGGTGTGAAGCAGAATTGTTCTGTTGAGCCCTTACCTGTCTCATGCATCCTAATAAATGGAGGATACTGGTTTGGAAGTTTGCTGCCACCTTAAGGTAGAAACCATAATATCGCTGGCATCTAAAGGTGGAGAAAAGCAGTGTAACATAGCAGGGATGTCCTCTGGCAGACACTTGTGGGGTCACTGTGGGGGCAGCACAAGGGGAGCTGGGGCTGCTGTGGGATGAGGGGGCTGTGGCACTCTGACCATGCATAACATCTCTCTGCTTTCTTGCAGGGATTTGTTCCTTTTCTGGTGAGTGCCACAGCTGGGACAACAGTGTATGGGGCATTTGATCCTCTCATAGCTATTGCAGACATCTGCAAGAAATACAAAATCTGGATGCACGTGGATGTAAGTACCATCATACGTAGAGGGCTGGATTATTAAGGTGTATTAACATTAATTTATTAATTTTGGAGAGTGTCATCTTCTACAAAACCCATTGTATTTAATTCCTGTAATTAAGTCTAACATCCAAGCACTGACTTCCCACTCCTCTGAAAGGCCCAGGTCGGGGAAATATTTTAGGAGCTGTGACTGTAGTTGTACTTGTAGCAACTGGGACACTTAAGTTGACCTAGTTTGAGTGCTTTTGGCTTTCAGCTTTATCTTTAAATGCCATTAGTAAAGAAATATGTAAGAAGCATACTGAGCACTGGCTCAGCTTCTGCAGCAGCTGCAAAATAAATACATAAGGAAAAGGATACGTTTGTCTGGAATAAAATACTGCAAATTGCTGATCAGGTTAATGCAAGTGCTAGGGAAATTTATCAGATTGGCTACTTAGCTTTTTCCAAGCTCTTGCCAAGAAATCTTTCTGAAGGATCATCTTTCAGCCCTAGAATATTTTCTATGTCATTTTTGCAAAGCCTTTCTCCAAAAAGGCTTGGTAATTGACTTCGCATAGGTTTGGGAGTCTTGATTTTGTATTACTGTGTCAGCCAAAATCAGTCCATTCAAAGGAAGAATTTGTATTTACCTTAAATACTTCTCAGTCACATGAAACGCCTGCTTGTCCCAGATCTCTGTGAGGAAAGCAAATGAGTGGAGGGCAAGCAGTACTGGGTCCAAAATACGATGAAAATCCCCCAGAGCAGCTGAGATCCCAGCCTGGTTTGTTATTATAACTCAGTGACTACAAGATAAAAGGCAGCTGACCCAGGAGCAGATCTGCAAGTCGTTAATTACAGCGTGGGGCAGCCCAATGTGCCCATGTCAGAGGAGGAGGCGAGTGAGGGTTTGCAGATGATGAGGGTGGGAGCCTGGATTAGGGGCTATTAACTGCTGCTTCCAAGCTCCTGGAAGAAAATTGTTAGCACAGCTCATGCCTCAGGCCCCATCTGCCTGGTCATTTTGGAATGTGCCACATCAGTGAGATGAAAAGGGTCCCAAACTGATGGGAATGCACAGATGTGATCACGGAGGAAAGCAGAGCTCTCATTAAGATAATGTGTCTTGCCTTCCAGGGAGCATGGGGTGGTGGGCTCCTGATGTCGAGGAAACACAAATGGAAGTTAAATGGCATCGAAAGGTATGATTTATTAGTATCAATAAAAGACATTTATTAAATGCATTTCAACATACTTGTGATTACCATAGCAATGCCTGTAAAAATTGGGGATCAGTGTTATCTCTGAGATACAGTTGGGAGAAATCATATAAACTGTCCTTCCAGTTGAAGCAGCATTGCAGAATGCCTTTGTGCTACAGTAGTGTGGCAATTTGTTTTGAAGTATAAACAGCAGACATTCCATGCTTGTTTCTCTGTTCTGCCACCATATATTCACAGGTCCAGAGTAGTTTCTGCAGCATTCTCTGATTCAGCATCCAATATGAATTAGCAATTTCATTTCTCTAAAAAGTGAATCTTGTAGGTCTTGTACACTGAAGTATAAAACTTTAAGTATAAAATGTGGGTGCACCTGCAGTTAGGACAGATGTCCTGCTCTGTCATTTCTGGAGAGAATAGCCCTCTCCAGACTGTGTTATCGATGTCTTCAGTAAATCTGTGCCTGGATATATACACAGTTGTAGTCATGAGCTCATATACATTGCAGATAATGCAGATGAACATAAGTGATGCTAGTATAGGCTGGAAGAACTGAGCTTAAACTTCAAAACAGCTGCTTACTCAGAAACATTTAGTTAAGCCGTGGAAATCCTTTCTATAGTATGTTGAGATTTATCTACATTCAAGGAAAGACAAAAACGATTCAGGATTTCTGTGAGCCACAAATGAGTGGAAGCTCAGAGAGTATTTGGAGAAATTTCATAGGTGCTTGCCCTGCTTTGTATTCTTCCCAGTCACCTATTTAGTCCACTTTCTAGAGGCAGTATACTGGGCTGGATGGAGGCACTTGCATTTCTGTACTTACTGAAGCTCATGATGTTTGAGAGGAAAGTATTACTCCCTTCCTCCTTCTTTATCACTAAATCAAATTGCTGTTCCTTGCCAATTAAAATTACAACTTCCTCATCCTAATCTTGGAGATTAGGAGGACACCTTGATGATTCAGTTCTTTTCTCATACATCTCTCATGCAAAATTTGGAAAGCAGCCAATGATTCTATGATTTTATTTAGTTAAGACTGCCTACAGCACTCCAGATTTATATATCATGCATTAAAAGGACACATACCCAAATATCCAGCAAGCAAAAATCTACCTCATTGCCTGTGAGGGCAGAGTATGAAACAAAGGGTTTGCCTCCCAAATTGCTGTCCAAATTGTGCTGGAATGAGAAGTTCAGGTTAAATCTACTTTGGAGCATTTTCCACATAAAATGCTTTAGATCCAGAACTCCACTGGATTTTATTAAGTGCTTTGGTAAGTACCATCTCAATACAGTTGGCAGGGAATTAAGGAAATTTGGTATTTTGAATGCTGTTCCTCTGCTTGCTGGACACAGCGGCTCGTTTCAGTTTGTTCAGATCTCAAGTGTGGGAACCTTTAGAGCAGACCTTTTATGGATCTTTCTGTTTCGTGGTAGATAATGGAGTCATCACAGGTCTGAGTAGAAGAGAACTGAAGCTGTTACCCGTGTTTGATAGGAGAGGGAACATTTACTGCAGCACACTGTGCTCTGAGTACTCACATCCTGGTAACAGCCCAGCAGAAATACTCCTGTCACAGGAGGACGAGCTGCAGGACTGTCCTTACCATGCCCTCCAGTCTCCCCATGGCAGATTTCAAGGTGCTGGAAGGTGCCCTGAAGGAAGCACAAGCCCCAGTGTGTGGAGCAGATAGGTCTGGCCAACATCAGGAATTCCAGCCTGGTGTCACCCATCCAGAGGCTCAGGCAGGGGGTCACAGCTACGTGAGAAAAGCATGTGTGCTGTGAGTGAGTGCTCCCTTAGAGGGTCTGGGCATCCTTCCCGGGGCTGTGGCTGGTCAATGATTGCTTCAGTCTGTATTTAGTGATGGCTTAGGACCAAATTCTGCCAGTCATGAATCTCTCCTGTCATCCATTTGAAATCTGTAAAGGAAAAACTTTCTTTTCTATCTTTGACCCATAGCCAAAAAATCACATAGGTTCTTGGTGTTCAGTTATTTGGGCAAACATGAGATGCTTTTGGAAAACATCTGTGGATTCCTGTATTTTTTTTACTTCACTGTTTGTGTTGGTCAGCAATTTCTTCAAACACATACTGATGACAGAAGCCCAAAATAACTGATAACAAATGAAAAATGGTGGATTTTTATTTTACAGAATTAATTATTTTTCTGTGTGCAATTGGTATGTAATTAGGTAAATAAGTGACCATAGGGTAAATTAAATGTTTTAGACAGATCATTCACATCTGGCTGTTGTCAGTAAGTAACCCTTTTGCTTGAGAAAATGCATACCATTATTGTTACTTAGAGGTCTCTTAAAGAATTTCTGTCTGATTTTGCATAGGCAAAAATAAAATTAAAAAGTATCACATCAAGGGAAATTCACAGACCTGAGTGGATGTTCGGAACCATTAGCTTTGGTGTTGTAATCAGATGACTGACTGAGCTGATTAAAAGCTGCCAAATACTCAAAAAGCCAAGCCAAGTGGCCAGATGTTGCCTGTGGAAGACTGTTCCCTACGGATTTTGCATCAGGCACTTGCACAGTCTCATTTAAATAGCAAAGAAGAAAGCACAGAAGTACTGCTTGATGTCCATGTGAATTTTGAAGTTGCATGCTTTGAAGGAGTGGAAGCAATTTAAGCAGGAGGTGCATAAACCTGTAGCACTGTCTGCAAGTCCTACAAAGGAAAACACTGCTAGATTCTAACATGCTCACCTCTGTTCACATCAGTGTTACCTGCAAGTTTGTCTTGGGTCCTTTAAGTTTTCACATGCCTCAGCTGACTGATTTATACCATCAAGATACAAATCACTGCACTAGATGAAATCACGTGTACAATGTGTCCTAGACAGCTTGGCAAATAGGATGCAGATATATACATTTATCACCTAATTCGTCATATGTAACAATAGTAATTATAAAATAGCCAGTCAAGCATAACACAAAATTAAAATAAAAAACTGCTGGACAGTCTTCCATTCGGCCCTCACCACAGTCCCAAATGCCTCTTCTTTAGACTGTATTGTGTCAGCTCTCTATTTGTTCCCAAAACCTAGGCTGACAGCAGGTTTTCCAACACATGTGTCCTGAAGGGAGGCAGGATCAGACTCTTTTCTGGCAAGATGGGTCAGTTCCATGCTTATTACTGTAGTTGTGTGAATTGCAAAAATGAGGGAGCTATGAAAATTTGCCATCATCACAGCAACAAGAAAAATTGCTTTGGGCCAGCTTTTCCAGGTTACTCAGATACTTAGTGATACCCAGAAGTATTTCAAGGAATTTTTTAAAATGCCTGTGTGAGCTAGTTACTAACATCTTACTGAAACTGGAATCAGAGGGAGGGAGATCTGCTAGGTTGCCAGCTTCCTATCTGCGTTTTTAATTGACTGTGCAATTTTAGAAAGTTCATCAGTCAAGTGTGTGTTTTTAGGATGTTTGCCCTATGTTTGTAAAGTATAGATGACTCCCCAGAAAGTTTAATACTGATTAAATTTAGTGGATAGAGCAATTATGCTGTGGTGAATTGCCAGGATTGTCATCCAAAAGGCAACTGGAGTGGATTAGGTCCCCTGTGAAGGCATTGCTTTCCTAGTATTGCCATGATTATTTTCAGCTTTGGTTGCTCAGAAAAAGGAAAAAAAGTGAGTATGTTCAGTGTTATTCTAATTATTTCTAAATGCCTCCTGTGTTTCATCACATAGTACAATGTCTGAGTTTCATTTGGTTTTCTGTCCCAGGGCTAACTCAGTAACCTGGAACCCTCACAAGATGATGGGCGTCCCACTGCAGTGTTCAGCCCTGCTAGTAAGAGAAGAGGTATGTCACAATATACATGCTTCTCTGCTTCTTTCTGGCATTTTACTTCTGAAAATCCTGGATATTTTCTTCATAACTGTGCCATAGCTAATACTTGCTAATATGATGAGGATTATAACAGGAACTGAGAAAAGATGTCTATTTACATGCTTCAGCCATGACTGCAAAAGGAATTAAAGCAGATGTCTAGCAAAAATGAGGCAATCAATGGCAGTATGTGTACAGAGTTTTGTGACTTTCCATTCTAAATGTCCATGGTTAAGTTGTGGCTGCATAACTCTGTAACCCCACTAACTGCTGTGTAGCATAAGATGTAACTGCAGGTGAACTCTGGTCCTCTTGGGGTGAAAGTCATGGTTTAAATGCAGCACAACATTTGGTCCAGAATCAAGGCATCATTACACTTTCTAGACTTTCATGGTATTCCTACCCAGCTTTGATCTATATATCCACTTGGGGGCACATGAAAGTAAAAATGGAACACTAAGTGCACTTGGAATAAAAAGTAGACATTTCATTTAGTGCTAGAATTTGAATTACCCTTCAAGCCTGTAATTTTCATATAACCATCACTGACGGGGACAGCTGCTGTACAGCCACCATTTAATAGACCAGCTATCAAAAAGCTGGTTGCTGTTTTGCTAACAGCTGTACAACAGATTGTATACAAAACGATTGCACTTAGGAAGAGAGAAACTGGCTTTTATTTGCCCTCTGGGTCAGTTCCCCAAGACAAAGCCTGCCCAGCTGAAGTCAGTACCATCCTTGACTTCTATTGAGAACAGATGGTTCAGATTAGGAGAAAGTCAATTCTTTTTCCCCCTCTCATTTTGGTGTCTCAGTTTTGAGTTACACATAAAGATTAGACTTGATGATAAACAGCCATGTTATGATTCTTCTTGGACTGGAAATTGCCATTTTAGGCAACAGCCCTAAGGTATACCATAAACTTGGATGAGATCTTAACTAGAGCCAGAACGTGGCTCTCTGCATTTTACTTAAAAAGCTAAAAAGGAAACCTCATGCTTTTATGAGCCAGGTTTCCTCACCTTGTTGGCTTCTGTCCCTCCCACAAAGTTACCTCTTAGAATGGTATGTTGCAGCCCAGAAATAGCTCTAGCTGGGTTTTTAAAGGCCATATGCTTTTCTGTCTGTTCAAAGCTTTCTATACTGCTTAAGCATCCAGTCTACAGGTGAGGGCTTTGCAGAAAAGAACTCTTCCTACAAAGAAAACAGTAAAAATCAGAATTTTAGAGACCAAAGCAATGGAAAAGTGCTGTGATATTCTTTAGGTTTCTCACCAATTGTCTTGGTCTGACTCCAAAGAAGCCTTCAAAGGAAAGGAGGAAAAGGAACCAGAACAAAGAATAAAAGGCAAGATCCAAAAATGAAATTAAGTATAAGAATGCTAGGAAGGACATTGTCCAGCTTTTTAAAAAAATTATTTGGATCTGGGAGTGGATTACACATTGCTGGATCAGGTACCAAGGCATCTTGGGCACTGATAGGAAATAATCCATTGAGCAACTGAGTCTAGTTTTGTGCTTTTTTTTGATCTTTCTTTTGCACTTGGACATATATTCAACTGAATTTGGGTGTTTGTAATTTTTCACCCTAAAGCAACCCTCAAAGCAGTAATCAAATCTGTGCCAACATCCCTGTGCTTGTGTCTTTGTGTGCCTAAGGGATTGATGCAGAGTTGCAATCAAATGCATGCTTCCTACCTCTTTCAACAAGACAAGCACTACGACCTGTCTTACGACACAGGGGACAAGGCTTTGCAGTGTGGGCGGCACGTTGATGTCTTCAAGCTCTGGCTGATGTGGAGGGCAAAGGTAGGACTGCCTGCTACACATTTGTTTGTATTAAAATAATGCACACCAGATACACTTGAGGGGTTTTTTTTCTGTAGTCATAATTTTAGAAAATACCTGACCTGAATTTCACATATATAACATGAAAGAAAGAACATTATTATTTTCTGGTGGTTTTATACTTTTAAGGATGGAGCTTCAAAGCAGCACACATGATTTTGAAGCTTGAACTGTATGGCTTTGCATAGCATTTGCCTTGTGTAACTGTAGGAGTCTTAACAGCATAAATCATATACCTAGGAATGTTGTTACAAAGATTTCTGGAAATAAAAAGATGTTTTAATTATATTCAGAAATTATACATGGCAAATTAAGACTGGAATACCTAGTTTCATTGCATGCAGTAGATAAGAAGTAATCTTCTGAAGGAGTAGAGGAAAACTCATCAAAAACTCACTGGGAAATCTGTAAACACTTGCTCTAATGATTACTTTATCTATATTGCTAAATAAGTTCTTGCTTTTGTTTATTTAATCTATTATGTCAGGTTGCCTAAGGTTGGTTCAGAGGAGATTACATCACTGTTTTCATTTCCAGAAAGCCTTAAAGATTCTCATGTGCTTCATTAAACCTCTGAGGTGGTGTGGGAGTCTGTAAAGGAGGATGCAATAGCTGTTGTGCTAACTGGGGTCTGCAGAGTGGCAGGTGATTTTAGCCACATGTCTCTTTTACTCCAAGCTTTTCTCCCAGGGCTACCTCTACTCTGTTTTGAAATCTCTATACACAGAGGGATAATGACATGAGCTTTTAAGTCAGTTCTGCAGTGCCAGAACAGATTTAGCAGGGACATGTATCCATTACTCAGAGACATTTCTCCTAAAGCCCATTTTTTTCAGTATGCCTTGTACTGCTTTCTCTTCTCACAGTTTGCTTGTAATATTAACATTACAAAATAGGGTGTGTGTTTCTTAAAGAGTTTATCTATTCCAGCTGTTTATTCCCCTTCCTCCCTCTTGAAGCTGCATCCTTTGTTTGAGGCATCACAGTTGGTGATTGCAGGAACAATTATGATGTCACAGAGAGGATTATGACTTCTGCCAGAGAAGAAAAAGTAGGCTTTTCTGCAGCTCTTAAAAACACATCTCCTGAGTTTTTATGGTATCTGTCAGAAAAGAAGAGAGAACACTACAGAGGCAGGGTAGTATCTAAACAAAGTGTGCATTTCACAGGCATCAGACTGGGCTCTAAAAGTGTATCTATCCATTCTGTGCTTAACTAAAAAAGAAAAAATTATTATTGGAAAGTCCCCAGCATACCACTCCTGGAAGATGAAAATCCCCTATCCTGAAAATAGTGAGAGACTCCCCATGTCTGGAACTCAGCAGCTCCTGAAGACCCCTCTCTGTGCCAGTCCAAGCTGTCCAAAACCATCCTCAGCCTCTCTGCAAAATCTACCAAAGGCATCCTTTAAGGTGCTATTCAGGTTCTCAGCAAAATATTCCTGAGAACCAAGCAAGTACTTGATACTTATTTAGCAGAGTTGGCTATAGGGGTGTCAGTGGCAAGAGCTAGAGACAAATGAGCTCTGCTTATCAAAGTGCCCTTCATCACACAGAATCAGATCCTTAACTGATCTCACAGAGACTTCTGAGAGATGACTTTTGCTGATGTGTTGGCAAATATTGCATGGTCCTTTTGCCCTTTTAATTCATAGAACAGATATTTATGTAACTTCTTTTCTTAATTTCTCTGTGAAGGGAACCACAGGATTTGAAGCACAAATTGATAAGTGCTTGGAACTTGCTGAATACCTATACAATAAAATAAAGAACAGAGAAGGGTATGAAATGGTGTTTGATGGAAAGGTATGTAGTGCAACTTCTTTTTCTCAGTTGGTCAACAGTTTTTGCTTCACTACCTATTGGGATGCTGCAAACAGGTCCAGTCAAACAGCATGAGACAGAAAGCAGGGATCCTTATAACAAAACCTCTTGTTGTGCCAGTTCCTCTCTTCCTCATGGAATGCAGGGACAAGGGAGATGAGGCAGCTGTGCATGAGTGTTCAGTTTGCTCAGTATAACCCTGCTGAAACAAAACACCGGTATCTCAGCCTAACACAACACACAGAGGCACAATGCGAACTTACGGTATAAAAACAAGTTGCAGTTTCCTAATAGCAAGGTCTGTTAGGAGTGGGTGTACAGTACCTCACACAGCTGTGATAGGACAGTTGTGCAGAGCAGTTTTGTCAGCATTCTTAGGTGGGCAGTCACAGGGGAACTGGGGTGACCTGGAGGGACCATCTGCACTGAGGTCCCTGCTGTGATGGGGTGCAGTCAGCAGGGCAGGGACTAGTGTTGCTTGGGAGCTCAGCTGGCTCATGGGGCAGAGGCAGCACCATTGTCTGGGGTGCAGAGATCCCCAGGAATGTTATGTGGAGAGACTCCAGCTGAGATGGGAGGCCTGGATACCAGGAGCTTGGCTGGAGCACAGTGCCCAGGGCAAGGCAGTGCAGCCTGGGTTGGGTGGCTGTACCCAACTGTGTGGGCAGCCTCTCCAGCTGTGAGGTGGGGGGCAGGCCTGGTAGAAACCTCTGTTACAAAGTTAGCTGGTGTTCTGTCTGTAAAAGAGAACAAGGATGAACATCACTACATTTCTTCAGAGATCACAGGCTCATATCCACATACCACTATGGAATTTATTTCCCCCACCTCCCATGTCATCACTGAATTTGGTCCACTGGGTCTGATGATGAGTAAAGGAATTTGCAGCAGGAGGAGTTGCTGTAATACACATTTAGCATCCAGCAGAGAGGAACATAGCAAGGCAAACAACTCTTGGGAGATTGGAAAAATGCACAAAATGTCAACTAGTTCTTACTTTATGCCTTTCTGCTTAGTGGCCCCATAGATGTTAAATGAGCTAAGATGCTGTGGTGCATGCATATTAATACAGCAGCTAGCTGAATCAAATTGAGAAGTAATAAATTTCATTAAATGTAAGAAAATCTTAGATTGTCTTATGCAGCACCTGTGGCTCCTGTTTACAGAATCAGACTCTGTATTATTCTGTCATGTAATAAATAAATGACACGGTCCTCACCTCTAAATTACCTATAATAGACTCTTGCCTTAGCCACACGATCCCTTCAGCCCCTGGAGGGGACAGGAGCTGCAAAATCCAGATGCCTCTCAGAAAGGCGTAAATATATTTGCCCAGCTGGATGATGTGTTTCTGCTTCTGACACCCTGGGAATAAATTGCTTAAAATTATCTTTTCTGCATTAATAAGGATGATGACTCTCAGTGGACCACAATAATGAAAACCATTGACTGCTGTCACAAGATGATGTATGAGAGGGAGGGAAGGCATGAACTTAATTGCTATTGAGATATTATGAGCATTTCTTACGACGTAAACCATTGTTATTCTGTGCTTAGCCTCAGCACACCAATGTCTGCTTCTGGTACATACCTCCCAGCTTGCGTGGAATGGAGGACAGCGAAGAGAGAACGAGCCGCCTGATGAAGGTGAGCAGTGAAACCCTTCAGGCAGCCAATCCCCAGATTGATCTCCCAGGGCATGGGGCAAGTGAGGTTCTGGCAAACGACAGCTCCATGGTTATTTTACTGCAGGTCAGTCTGGCACCTGCTCTGGTCCCCAGGTGTGGTATTCCCTGGCTTTGCCTGATGTCCAGAGCATGTATTTGCTCCGTGTTTATGCACTGAAGGTACTGTGAACTGCAGTCACTAAACGCAGCGAGGGCAGAAAAAGCTCAACAATACTACAGCACCCCAGCATATGAAAACAATTGTAGCCATGTTATGAACAGTACAAAAATGAGCTACTGTGTCCCTGTCAGCAGTATTGAGGCAGTAACAGGGGGAAATTTCCCCAGTTGTTTAAAGAGCACGACAAACGGGATAAACTGAATGCCTTTTCAAAGTGACATTTATTCCTTACTGGAGGTTAATGTTTTTATTAATATTGGATGTAATTTCATTTCAGCTGCTTGTAGCTCTCCATCCCCTATAAAAAAACAAAGTATACTCTGTTCTAACAATAATGAGGGTGATGACAATAATGAAAATAATGATAATAATGACAATAATAATAGTCATCATCATCATCCCCTATATTTTGTTGCTCTGCAGGTGGCACCAGTGATAAAAGCCAGGATGATGGAGTATGGCACAACCATGGTGAGCTATCAGCCCCTGGGAGACAAAGTGAACTTCTTCCGGATGGTCATCTCCAACCCCGCAGCCACTCACCAGGACATTGATTTCCTGATTGATGAAATAGAACGCCTGGGACAAGATTTATAATAACTGGGTGTGAAAGTCTGTTCCTGGACCTCTAAGTAGACAATTAAGTTGTCACAAACTGTGCGAATGTATTTGTAGTTTGTTCCAAAGTAAATCTATTTCTATATTGTGGCGTTGGAGTAGAGTACAGTTTAAAATCAAGAAACATAGCTCCTTTAAAGTCCTTTCCTGAGTTTTAGAATGCCTCCTTAATAATTAGCTGCACAAAAAAGCTTCATTGAAACAAATAAGGAAGACCAGAAGATACTTAAAACTTTACCCCAAATTTTAACACTTAATTACTTTAAATTAACAGCAGTCAGACTGAATGATGCCAAAGTTGCCCAAAATTATGACAAAATCAGATTGGGGGAAGTGGGAGGGGGTGGTGAGATGCAGAATATACATGCTGTATGTTTAAAAGTGAAAGGATTTTGCCTTTTTCGTAGTATTAGAACAGAATTTCTAATTTACCTATAGCAACATTTCAAATGTATTTAAATAAGTATAGTTTTACAAAAGGAAATATATATATATATAAAAAATCCTATTTTGTAAACTATATATTTTTATTTTATATGGGTTATAAAACTGCAAGTACAGAAGCTGAAAATTAACTGGGATTCTTTTTCTTTTGATGGAGGTGCCTCGAATATTTATTACTGCTTATTTTAAAAAACAAGCCCACGTAATACATTCTTTCTCCATGTCATATGGATTGTACATCTCCAGGGTTGGTTACTGAAAAACCTCAAGAGGACTGCAGCTCTTACAACCACTTAATAAGATCAATTACAGTACAACAATAGGATGCTATTATTCCTAATTATGTTTCCCACGTGGCCTAAGCAGACGCACAATCAATATACAGTGCTAACCAAGACTGAAATAAGGTTGTATTTGGATGGTTTCTGTGTTCTGTGTTTAAAAACCTCTTTAAAAAAAAAAAAAAGGTCACATCTGAGTAAATTCTTATCTCAAAACTATTTCTGCTGTGAGCAGTCCCAAATTACATTGAAAGCCTCACAGCTACATTAAGAAGGTGAAGACTTCTTACAGATGTAAGAAGGTCTGCAAGGTCTTACAGGTCTGCAAGACAAGGCCTAAATTAAATGTGACTGTAATCTGAGTGACAGGGATGGGGCCTAAGTACAAACTGCTTTGTCAAAGGATTTTCACAGTGCTGGGCTCTATCCTTGTCTACAGTGAAGTCAAGATATGGCTACATCTGCCAAAGAATAACCCCTATAGAGCCTCACAACCTCTTTAGAAACCATGGGCACAGCTCTTGCAGAAATTATTTGCTGCATCATTCCTTAGCTTTAGAGGTGTCTCTGGCATGGAAACTTAAATTTATCCTTTCTCCCCCCAACATCTGGAAGTGTTGGTAAGAGTTCTGCAGCTTAGATCTGTCTACTTATAACCCTACTAAAGTTTTGGTTTTAACTTTGCCTAAATGGCCAACTTGTGTTTGTAAAGCAATATGGTTTTGCTGTCTCTAAAATACTTGAAGACAAAAAAGAAGTGCAATGTGGGTTTAATTTCATCTAAAATAGTTAAATGGAGTATTGATTCAATGTAATACGAGGACATGAAGTAAGAGGAAATAAATAGTGTCTGTAATTGTGTTGCCTTTATTATATTGATAGTACTGTTTTGTCACCTCAGATTGAGGCTGTGCACTTTAGATTTAAACTGTACAATGTTGCAAATCAACATGTGTTGCTGTATAAGCTTGTACAATATATTATTGATATGTCATTATTTGTGTGGTAGTAGTATTGACTCTTGATATTGTAAGAACTGCATTCACGCCTGTCCCTCTACTGTATCTTTGCTTGGTGTTAACCTCTCCTCGTCAGCTTCTGGGCACGCCCCTCACCTCACTTCAGTGGACTTCCATTGCCACCTGCATTGTGTTTCAAGCCAAGCTGTAGAGGAGATACCAATTCTATCAGGAAGGCCTCAATGTGACCTCTGGTAAATGTGTCAAAACCAGCAGATTAATCACTGAGTAAAGCAGCAAATTATATTCTTTTTTCTTGCTGGGAAAAAGGGAAGCAAAGAACTTAGAAAGTAGAAATAGGACAGGGACAATGACAAAGGTGATCAGTAGCCTGGTTACATCTTGCATGTGCAATTACGTTTGGAAGTGCTAAGTGCAAACAGCGTATTTATTAGATGTATGTGCCAATCCAAGATTTACATTTGGTGTTCCAGGAGAACCAGCATATTTTTTTTTACACATTACTGTACTTATTGCAGCCAGGAAGGAGCAGCATAGCAATCTGTTCTTGTGTTTGACCAAAGTATCTTATCTGTAGTGTTGATCTAAATCCAAATAAAAGTGTAACATGTGACTCTGGGTCTTTTCATTAGCAGCACTGATGGCACTCTAAGCGTTTATCACTTGTGCCATTTCAGAGCAAGGCCCCAATAAAGAGAATGTTTAATTGGAACTTCTTATGTCTCCTGCTGGATTTTTTCATTACAAGATGCATTCTGTTCACTACTGTAACATAAAAATACCAACTCCACCACCGGACCTTTTCTGAGTCAGTACTCCAGACCTTTTTTGGAGGCAATACTCTGCACCAGCATACAAGGGTAAATCTGCCATCTGGTATTCCTGCACCTTATCTTTACAAGATGGATTTAGTTGCTTTTTTTCTCCTCAGACAGCCACAATTTTTTTAATGCTCTGTTTTGTCTTTTTATTTCACAAGTACTTATCCCCAGATTAACCATAGACTCAAATCAGCCTTCAGGACAGCAGTGAAAGCAGTCAGGGCACTTGCCAGGACTGCACAGACTGTACAATGGCAACAATTTAAAACTGCTATGAAGTAAAAAAGACAAAACAACCAATACAAAAGATTTTAATCTTTATGTCTCTCCTTTCTCAATGCCACCTCCCTTAAAAATCTGCCACCAGTCTGCTCTATTTCTCTTCCACCCTCTGCAGTGCTGCCCAGTGCAATACGAGCAGCAGAGAAATAAAACTATGCTGCTAAAGCCACAGCAGTCTGGAAGCTCATGCCTGAAATGGGATTTTTTTTCTATCATTTCTTAAGTCTCTAGCAGAATTTAAGATTAACACCTGTGCTGAATACCTGCACAGAGCCCATCTAGGAGATCTGTAAGGAAATAGAGGGAGAACTTGTGGGGATAAGTTAATGTCCTCATCTCAGTGAAGCTCTCCATTTGGCACTGAGAAGGGGAGCACAGGTTTAGCCTTTTTGAGCACTACCCTCACAGGAGTGGATGAAGCTTGGGCTTGTAAAAGGGACTGTCTTGCCTCAATACCCAGTAGGTAATAGTTGCTGGGGGGTTAATGCAGAAAAAAACCACTGTAGATGGGCTCTTGTGCAGCTTCTGCAAATCCTTGGCCTTGGTGCCATATTGTCAGCCGTGAGAGTGGCTGAGGGGCAGATGAGAGGCTGAAGAAGTTGTCAGCCCAGCTGAGCTGTTGGTCTGATAACACAAGATGGACCACCCAAGGACATGGCTGATGCGGTCATTGGCTCTTGATGACTTTGGCTCTCTGTGGATGCTGCTCATTCTGCAGATGACCTCCAGGCAGGACCCAGAGAGAGCCCCTCACCTACCCAACAGCCTACATCTCCAAGGAAGGCAGGTTTAAGTATCAGCTTAGTTGTACTTGACTCATATATCAGCATTGCTAAGGAATGAACAAAGCAAGACAGAGCTCAAGAAAATGTGTATCTTTTATCTGATTTAGCCAGGCTAACTGCCAAGACAAAATTCATTCTAGATAGAAAGAAGGCCCCATACAAAGCCACGAAACATTGTCTTTAATGTGCTAATGTCTGAGTCCTACAGTGTCTGAACCATCATGTTTCTACCTGGCCAACCTAACTAAAGGGACTAATTCAGCCATCAAGGGAAAGCCAAATGCTGCAGCTGGAAGAATTACAGACCTAACTTTGCTCTTCACTGAAAAGACAAAACACCTAAAGGTCATGGCACTGTTCATTTCAGCACTCTAGGATGCAGATGTATAGATTTTACACTGTACTTTGGAGCAAGAAATTGGGTATGAGATTAGAAGAAAAGGAATATTTACCTCTTTTTGTAATAGAATTAAAGCCTTGCTGCTGAAATCCTTGCATTGCAAATGAAGATGAAAAAATCCCTGTTCTATAAATTCCCATTTCATGAGCAGAGCAAAGGCTGTTTTCTCCAGGCACAGAAAAGTCAAAAGTCAAGCAAGGACGGAAACCCCCCATTCTCCCATTGCTCTTCAACAGCTGTCCCAGCACATGTCCTCACTCCAGCTGATGGCTGATGCTGAGAATTCCAAAAGCATTCAAATATCTAACTTCCATGATGTTAAATCAGATTACTTAATCCCAGTCCTCTAGAGTACTCACTTTTAGCCTGTGACCTATAATGCCCTAGGGATAATTTTCCATAGGTCTCTGACCAGCAATCAGGAAGGGCAAGTTCAATGCACTGCTCTGCAGTATGTGAAATTTCTAAAGGAATCCTCACCTTCCATAGAAAGGAATTGTTCCTAAAACACTAGATTTTGCATTACAAGTAACAGGATCTAGTGTGTTACTGACATCTGACCTGCACTGGACATTAAAACCATGCCAGATTTTATATAGCAACAGAAAGATACAAACGTTAAACCAACAAGCGGGACAGGGAGTATAAGAGTAGCTGTGCTTAATTTGTCCCATTACCCTGGAAAATTTTATTATTTTATATAATCCTGTATCGGTAAATTTCCATTTTCTCCCAACTCTACACCCCCTGCATTTTCTATTTTCTTCTATTGCACTTCTATTTTCCTACTCATCCTCCTCTGTCCCAGTAATGGAAGTGGTTGTGGAAGAAGAGATGTTTGGGACTTGATGTAAACATGTGTTTGGTACTCTGAGAAGCTAAAAGGAAATGGCTTGTGTTAAAAGAGTTAGCTGCAGCCTGCAGCTCTTTAAAGGCAGTCTATAAAGAGGGATGGGGCCATGTGGCTGGGGATTGCACACATCAGGACTGCCCAGCAGAGCTCCCCAGGTGCTCCTTTGCTGGGAGGCAATGCCCACATTGGAAAGTGACTCCACAGCAGTCCCTGCCAAGCAGCTCCAGCTAATTTCCCCATTCAGATGAGCCACTGCTGTTTGTATTGCACTGGCAGGCGGTGGAAGCCCAAGCCTGGCAGCAGTAAAAGCTGTAACACCGTCAGCTCCAGACTGGAAAGCATGGAAAGGACTCGGGGCACAGACCTTTTCTCAGGACTTCGTCTCACATGATGATTTTTCTCTTTCACCAGTATTTCCTTCTGACCAATAGAGATTTTGGAAATAAAATACGAAGCTTTTAGGCAATTCTCCGTTTGGATTCCTCTTTTGATGAAATTGACTTTGGGACATAGGTAGTTTCTTTTCACCAGTTCCCAGATGCATAACTTCCACCAGCATGGTAAACCCTCCTGGCTGCACAAAGCTCAGAGAAACAAGGACAACAGCTCTGCACAGTGCCTGCAGAGAGGATTCCTGGGGCAGGTGGGACTGTGCACCTTCCTTCTGCAGCAGGCACCTACATTGCTGCTTGATCAGAACACAGAGAAATGAGTTGTGAATCCCCGTCCCTTATCCTATGGTTATTGGCTCTTGCACCAGCACTTTGGGTTGCTACTCCAGATAAGTCTATCTATATTAAATTTGGGAGATTGAGAATTAAACTGTATTAATAGTGATACTAATGAGCAGGACATTAATAAAATGCAGAGTGCCATAAGATCCTACTACTCAGTGAGATTCATGACAGTTCTGAATAGATGCTTTAACAGAAATTTTTAGACTAGAAGTTTATAGTTGTGTTATTTTCTGTAATAACTTTGGATTAAAAAAATTGTTTCCTATTTTAAGACTACAGACCCAATAAACTGCCTCAGGAATTCATATCCAACAGCAAATGACAAATGGTAGCATATTGATATAGTGCAAGTGCCTCCATATCTCACTCTGTCCTTTTACCTTCAATACAAATGAGTTGCAATACTGACTACTACAGAAGTGTTTTCTTTGCTTAACCAAACAGATGACATCTCCCATTTACTAAAATTTCAATGGATGTCAGTAATTGAAAGAAATAATCATATTGAAGTGAAATACAAAATACATACAATTTAAGTAGTGGTCAAAATTGGTCAAAATTGTCAGTTCAGGCACACACAGGGTCTTGTTTGTGCATATCATAGTTCATTTGTGTTGATTAATTTCTCCCTTTGCCATTTCTCTTATTTCATGTTTTAATGAGTTGGTGTTGCAGAAAAATCTACAAGCAAATCATGTATTGTTGAAATTACACTGGCACCCAAGAGGTATGCACAGATCATCTCACCACTTTGCCATTGGTTCTGAAACAGCCTGCCCCTGTTTTGTCACTATGACAGACTTTGTCTTCTACAGATGACAATTTGCAATCACTTTCTCCTTTTCTTCTGCTAGTTTAGCTACAATCATTATGAGAGAAGAGATAAAAATGATCAAACTCAAAAAGCCTTACAGTGATTGGAGCTGATTGTAGATGCCTCGGTTGTAATACAGCTGAAATTACTGATGTATTACAGTGCTTGAAAGCAATTTAAGGGCAGTAACTCTTAAATAAATTGCAGCTATTGATCATTAGCCTTCATATTTCCTGCACAGAAAGCTTCCTCTCTGCTCACATTGTAGGCACCCTCACTTGCTTCCAGGCTTGTTTTTAGAGTGAACCAACTAAACCACTTCTATGGAAAACTGGACACATTTGGCAGGAGAGGTCACCACAGGGTCTAATCCAAGCAGACAGCATCAATACTGCACCAAGTTGGACTTCTGCATCACAGAGGACATTGCAATTAAAAAACACTCCTGCTCTCTCTTGGGTACACAAAAATACCCTGGAGTCATGCACAAAGATGTCATTCTGCAGGCTCTAACTGAGCCCTCCTGGTACTCATAGAATCACAGAATTATTTTGATTGGAAAAGACCTTTAAGATCATTTATTCCAACAATTAACCTCACACAGTTCACCACTAGACCATGACCCCAAGACACAGCACTGTGTTGTCCATCATCCTCTGCTGTATTACTATATAGTCCCTGAACATGAACTAACTTAAAGTTGATGCTCATGAAGAGCTGCTGTAAGAAGAGGAACAGCAGCAAAAATAGTCTGAAGATCAAGAAAGGCTCACAGAGAAGGTCTTCTCTCTCATTCAGTGTTTTGGTGGTTGGGACTTTCAAAATTAACATCATGAGGTCTCAGGTCCAAACCTAATTTTTGTCAAATGAGATCTGAACCCACACCAGCACTCCAACAAAGTGCTCCTTAGTGCACACAGGGGCAGGAAATGCTCTTAATCCCTTCTGTGGACATGTAATCTGAGTGAAATTGTGATGGGGTTGGCACAAAACTGGTTAATAAATGTACACAGAGAGTTTTCTGTAGGTGGCCCAGAGAACAGCTCTGCATAAGTCTGTCCCAGACCTGATTTTGTCCCTCTGCTCACTAATGACTCAGACTGTGAAATACAGACTCTGTCTATCAAGTGACTTGATGGTGACTTATGCAAGCAGGGGCATAAATCTGGGAAGAACAGAGGAACAAAGGTAACAGCTGAATTCAAACCAATCTTGACAACCTGGAAAAATAGGATGAAAAATAGGTTGAGTTTCAGTAAACACAAATGAAACTTCAAGCAGGACTGTGGTGAGTTGACCCTGGCCTGGCTGGACACTGGCCACCAAAGCTACTCTAGCACTCCCCTCCTCAGCTGAGCAGCGGAGAGAAAATTTAACAAAAGGCTCATGGGTTGGGATAAGGATGGGGAGAGACCACCCACCAGTTACTCTCACTGAAAAAACAGACACACCTTGGAAAAATTACCTTAATTATTACCAATCAAATCAGAGTAGGATAATGAGAAAATAAAAACTAAATCTTAAAACACCTTTCCCTCCTCCCTCCCTTCTTCCTGGGCTTAACTTCACTTCAGATTTGCTCTACCTCCTCCCTGCAGTAGCACAGTGGGGTNAGAGAACAGCTCTGCATAAGTCTGTCCCAGACCTGATTTTGTCCCTCTGCTCACTAATGACTCAGACTGTGAAATACAGACTCTGTCTATCAAGTGACTTGATGGTGACTTATGCAAGCAGGGGCATAAATCTGGGAAGAACAGAGGAACAAAGGTAACAGCTGAATTCAAACCAATCTTGACAACCTGGAAAAATAGGATGAAAAATAGGTTGAGTTTCAGTAAACACAAATGAAACTTCAAGCAGGACTGTGGTGAGTTGACCCTGGCCTGGCTGGACACTGGCCACCAAAGCTACTCTAGCACTCCCCTCCTCAGCTGAGCAGCGGAGAGAAAATTTAACAAAAGGCTCATGGGTTGGGATAAGGATGGGGAGAGACCACCCACCAGTTACTCTCACTGAAAAAACAGACACACCTTGGAAAAATTACCTTAATTATTACCAATCAAATCAGAGTAGGATAATGAGAAAATAAAAACTAAATCTTAAAACACCTTTCCCTCCTCCCTCCCTTCTTCCTGGGCTTAACTTCACTTCAGATTTGCTCTACCTCCTCCCTGCAGTAGCACAGTGGGGTAAGGAACTTTGGTCAGTTCATCATGTTGTCTCTGCCATTCCTTCCTCCTCGGGGGAGAATTCCTCACACTCTGCCCCGCTCAACTGTTGGGTTGCACTCACAGGAAACAGTTCTCCACCAGCTTCTCCAGTTTGAGTCCTTCCCACATGCTACAGTTCTTCATGAAGTGCTCCAGTGTGGGTCCCTACCTTGGGGTGCAGTCCTACANTGCAAGCAGGGGCATAAATCTGGGAAGAACAGAGGAACAAAGGTAACAGCTGAATTCAAACCAATCTTGACAACCTGGAAAAATAGGATGAAAAATAGGTTGAGTTTCAGTAAACACAAATGAAACTTCAAGCAGGACTGTGGTGAGTTGACCCTGGCCTGGCTGGACACTGGCCACCAAAGCTACTCTAGCACTCCCCTCCTCAGCTGAGCAGCGGAGAGAAAATTTAACAAAAGGCTCATGGGTTGGGATAAGGATGGGGAGAGACCACCCACCAGTTACTCTCACTGAAAAAACAGACACACCTTGGAAAAATTACCTTAATTATTACCAATCAAATCAGAGTAGGATAATGAGAAAATAAAAACTAAATCTTAAAACACCTTTCCCTCCTCCCTCCCTTCTTCCTGGGCTTAACTTCACTTCAGATTTGCTCTACCTCCTCCCTGCAGTAGCACAGTGGGGTAAGGAACTTTGGTCAGTTCATCATGTTGTCTCTGCCATTCCTTCCTCCTCGGGGGAGAATTCCTCACACTCTGCCCCGCTCAACTGTTGGGTTGCACTCACAGGAAACAGTTCTCCACCAGCTTCTCCAGTTTGAGTCCTTCCCACATGCTACAGTTCTTCATGAAGTGCTCCAGTGTGGGTCCCTACCTTGGGGTGCAGTCCTACAGGAACAGGCTGCTCCAGGGTGAGTGTCCCACAGGATCATAAATCCTGCCAGCAAACCTGCTCCATTGTGGGCTCCTCTCCACAAGTCAACAGGTTCTGGCGGGAGTCTGACTCAGCACTGGCTTCCCACAGGGTCACAGCCTCCTTCAGGTGCATCCACCTGCTCCAGGGTGGGCTCCTCCACAGGCTGTGGGGGGATCTCTGCTCCCCTGTGGCCCTCCATGGGCTGCAGGGGCACAGCTGCCCCACCATGGTCTCACCATGGGCAGGGGAATCTCTCCTCTGGCTCCTGCATCACCTCCTGCCCCTCCTTCTGCCCTGACCTTGCTGTCTGCAGAGTTGTTGGTCTCACATATTCTCCCTCCTCTCCCCATCATTGTTTTTCCCCTTCTTAAATATCTTATCCCAGAGGCTTTACCACCATCACTGATGGCCTCAGACTTGGGCAGCTGTGGGTTCCTCTTGGAGCCAGCTGGCATTGTTTCTGTGGGACGTGGGGAAGCTTCTGGCAACTTCTCACAGAAGCCACCCCTGTAGCCCTGCTGCTACCAAGACCTTGCCAGTAATCACAGTCATAGATTGAAGGTGCTTTATGTAACAGCCTTTCAAAAAAGGGTCTCAATTATTGCTGAACAATGTTTTATCAGAGAGAAAAAGCACACAGCCTGGAATATATGAGTGGGAAAATGGCTTGCACCACAGACTGAGTCATCCTTCAGACCGAGTCAACAGGGAGGACTGGTGCAGCCTCAACAAGGAAATAATATTTAGTTTTAGGCATCACACTTCCAGGAAGATACTAAGAAGACAGCAATAATTATTAGCAATCTAAAAAACATATAGTCTTCAAGAAAATAGTGAATGTTGAACTGTCTGCCAAAAACCATGTCAAATTTATGATGGAAGTCCTCTAATATCTAGAAGACTGCTGTAGAGAGGGAGGGATTTTAATTTCTTTGTGGTCATGTAGGCTCAGAAAAGAAACATTGTGTTCAAACTCCAGGAAAGATGCAAGTCAATATTAGAAACGGCTTTCAGTGTTAGTGTTTATTATTATCAGTGTTTATTTGCTTTCAGCTAATAAAGCCTCAAAACAGATTACCTTGGAAAATCATAGGATGTTGGAGGTCTTCAGAACAGGGTGGACAAATGTTAAGCAAGAAACAGATGATCTCACTTTGAGCAGAGGCATGGAGCAGGGACTCTCCTTGAGACCCTCCTGCTGTATTTTTCTGTGCCTCAAAGGCAGCAGCCCTGGGCTGATCTGTGGCTACCTGCAGTGCCTTTTAGTGACAGTTTTCAAGACTGGGCTGTGGATCAGCATTAAGTTAATTTTTAGGAAATCCACTGTAGCAAGAAAGCTGTAGACATCCCAGGTAATCAGTGTTATAACAGATGAAAGGAGCTGTATTTATTGCCTCCTTTGGCAAAGGCAGTGACCTGCTGACCTGCCAGCTCCCCAGACTGCTGCTACCCTGCCTTAACCATAGAGTTGGTTGTCCCCTAGATAATTAACTGTTGCAAAACGCAGCAGAAATTTCCTAAAAAATTCTCAAATCTCAGTACCATGAGACAAGTCAGAACCAGAAATCCAGATTTTGACTGAAATTTAACAATGTAACAAAATAAAAAGTGGAAGAGAGAGAGAAGGGGGTGAGTTTGGATTCACTCCCAGCGGCTCTGGTGGAGAAGTAGCCTCGGTGCTCATCTTGACTCCTTAAAACCAGGAGTAGGGAAACAAACTCAGTCTTCTGCATTGGTTTCAAATTTGTCAGTTTGTCTTGCCTATGTATTCTGACCACATTAATAATTTGTTGTGATAGCTATTACAAGATTTTAAGCAGATAAAACAGGACATGGAGTTGACAGTTCCCCTGCATTGGCTTCAGGGCACTGGGAGGGAGAAGGTAGGGATGGGTGTAGGACCAAGGCAGCAGGACAGGGGGTACAATTTCCCTTGGTTCTGGAGAAGGGGGACAGGCACTGATGATGCACATCACAGCACAGTCCCAGTCTAGTCTTGGATAAAATACAGAAGTCAGATCCTGCTGGTGATGACTCCAATTCATATTTCCAGCGGGATGACCTTGGATGCTCTCTCACCCTGACTCACCTTGAAAACTAACCCAGGGCAGTTGTGAACAGGTGGTAAAATACCCCTGTAGTCCCAGCTACTGACAGGTATTTGTTGAAGGAAGGTACTTGTAAATCTCAACCCTCTCCACCCACACAAGCTGAATTTCATCCAGCCCTGCCCAAGTCTATGGCAAAATTCTTACTGACTGCAAATGGACTTGGACAGAGTTTATGAGCAACGTGATTTACAGGATGTCTTGGCTGCTTCAATGCCATTTGTGACACCTAACAAATCAGCTGAGCCCAGAGACTAGGCAGGGCCTGACAGGCAATGCCAAGTAGAAACCTGGATTGTCACTGCTGGTGCAAAGCACCTCTTCAGTCACAGCCATTTCTCAGGGACCTTTCCCAGGGCAGGGCTCACATGTTCCCTTTTCACCTCCCAGCCAAGGGGTTGCCTAAACAGGGAGTTGCTTTCAGGGTCTGCTGGAGCAGGAGGAACCAGCTACTGCCCATCCTTGCAGTATCCTGCCAGGTCCTCATGCCTGTGGCAGGTGGCAGTGTTGGGTGTTTGTCTGCTTTCTAGATAGATAAGGCGCTGCCAAACCATTACAAATGACTACAGGACTAATGAAAGGGTTCCTGACCTGCACACATTTTTGGAGGCAAATTTCAATTTGTTGATATGACTATCATACATTAAAAGAGGCACCAGGAACTGGGTAACTACTATGTTCTGACAGTCCAAATAAGAAAACATATTTACTTCATTAAAAAATGAAGAGGAAAAGAAATAAGGAATAAAAATGAAGATACTTAGATGAGGAATAATGCATTTTCAGTTCAATGATAAGAGAAAGATTTTTTTAAAAAATCTATTCAAGCTGACTTGAATGAATTTGTATTGATGAAAACAAAAACTGTATGTGTCCTTCCACAATTTAATTTCTGATCAAATCATGTTAAAACTAATGTGCTTTTTCTGAGGATTATTTGCCATTTTTTTACACAGGTAAAAAAACTCAGTGCTCAGCAAAGTTCTCCGCAAAAACTTATTCAAGAATTAATGGCCCATATTCATCTCAGAAAAACCTTGCTTGCCACAGGCTGGCAATTTGGCTTTTTAGAACTCAACTTTAAAGCCATCCTGGGCATGCACAAAGGATGGAAAGGATCTGAGGCTGTAAAATTATCTGCTTCCAACCTGCTGCTCCCAGGCAGAGTGATGGGTGGAAACCTGCAGGCAAGCACAAAAATGGACAGATTGGAGGTCCATGGTCTAGGGCTAAGGCTGAGAGGACTGCCAGTCACTCTCCAAAAAGCTGGATGCTGATTTATTCTCCAAGGAAGGCAAAGAGAAACAAGAATTTGAACTGTGTAAGTTTACCCAGCTCCTGGACAGCACAGTGAGCTGTCACCCCTTATTCTGGGTGGACTGTACTGTGACAAAATAATTCTTCACCAAAAATTAAACAAGGAAGCTTGTGTTTCTGAATATGAGAAGAGTGCATGAAATGGCTTTAAATTATTTATAAAATGATGAGTCTCAAATGTCTTAAAAAGCATTTGAAAAAATTAGGAAATACAGAAGCACTGCTATATTAAAATAAAAAGAAACTGGAGCATTCATAGGAGACTGTGAGGTCCTGCCTGTGTTTTTTGAAGCCTCGTAAAGGCCTCTGTGGCCAGGATTACATTCCCTGTTAATTCTGCAGGGTGGTTTATTTCCTACAAAATCCCATAATGCAAGGGTAACAGAAGTATTTTGAAAACGTTTCATGAATAGGTAACAGCACTGCTCAGAGCCTAAGATATATATACAAAAAATATATATGGAAGTCAAGGGTTTGTTGAAAGTAAATGGAAGTAAAGTAACTCTGCCAGGGTCAATGAAGCACTGTCTTTCATTCATTACCCTAAGCTGATGTTTTCTATTAGCAGAACTTTAGGTGGAATGTGCCTGAGATGTTTTAAGCAGAAGGACAGGGATCAAGAGAAGATTAACTAGGGTGATGAAAACCTCAGAGTACACATTAGCCCGTGTGTCTTCATGTATAGAAAAAAGTGGATTAATCATGTATGCCCTATTATTTAACAGGCATTAATGATTGTGAGCATTTAAACAAGCTCCAGTAAGCCAGCTGCATTTCATGGCTAGTGACTGATCTGCTACTTTTCTCTACATTGAAATAACTTGGTGCTTAAAAGTGTGCTGTAGATTTCTTTCTCTTTATGAGCTACTAAGACTACAAGGACACCACATTTTCTAAGTGTGAACTAAAGGAGAACAAGGATTTTTTTTCTAGCTGCTACTTTCTTAAAAAGAAGAAATAAACACAGCTGTCTTTAGTCATAATATTTAGTAAGCAACAGGCCATACTACACAGAGATGAAATGGGTTAAAAAAACAAACAAAAACAATAACTGTAGTTTTAACTACCTCCCAGTTCCAGGATTCAGAAAAAAAAAACCCATGTGTTTCAGTTTTTAAATGGTGGTTTTAAACTCATTGTAGTTTTCTGTAAACTCAGTGAAGACAAAGATATTTCTGAAGTGGTCATGACTCAGTTTTCAGATTACTATGAAAATTACAAGGATTTGGCTGCATATGCAGTTACAAATGGAAACTATTTTGTTAGTCCAATTCTAGTATGGGAAATTACTTTCTTAGACATATGCTTGATATTTTAAATAGATTTCAGTTTGTTTAATCTTCTTTGTAAATTAAACTATTATTACATGACGCAAGAGAAATATTTATTTTCAGATCTGCCCCTATTTTACAACACACCCTACTGTATTTTTCCCCGACTTCTTATTTGGATAAAGTGCCAGAAACAAAATCTTGCAAAATTCAACACTTGAGTAATCATGTGGCCATTAGAGTATTTGCTATATAATGCCTAGTGTGTTTAGAGCACTCACTAGTCTTCATTTTCTATCTAGTACTTCATAGTCTTTAATATTTTTCTTCAAATAGGAAGCAGGTAACTTCTGCTTTCCTTTCAGTACAAGTGGCCTAATGTTTAAATGACAACATAGAGCACCACACCCCAACTTACAGCAAAACACTATTGATGCTTCTCCCAGCTTCCCTCTGCCAAGCCCTAAAACCACAACACACCGAACATTAAATTAAATGGGACATTTTAATATGCAGCAAGAAATTATCCAGCATTAACTTAGCTCAGTCTTTGCTTCTGGACTTACTCTGGGTACTGCTGCAGTATCTGTGGATGCTCTAAAAGATGCTGCTGTGGCCCATGCTCAGATGTGTGTTCCCTCTCTCAGCCTTGCATAGTCACCAGCACTGTTGCTCATTTCAGGATACCAACCAGAATATTTCTTCTCAAAAGAACAGGTTTTCCTGTTGAAACAAATGTCCCTTAAGATCTGGGCACAGACATGGATCAGTGAGCAAGAAAAGCAGATCTGAGAACAGCCAAGGGCTGGAGCGAGGCCAGGCTGGACCATCTCACTGCTCCCTGGAATGCCACCCTGCTGGCTCTAAAGTGCCACAGGGTTTGAGCAGCCCTGTTGTCCCTGCTGTGCTGCAGAGTCTATAAGGTCTGTTTCCATCATGTGCAGTATAAAACCATGAACACCACGAGCAGTCTGCCCCTGACTCCTGAGTCATTACTCTATTGCATTTCAAATGTTTACCTAAGGGGTCTGTCTTCTGTTTCTGCTTCTGAAGATATCCCCCTTCCATTAAACATCCCTCTCAAGCCTCTTGCAGTTTTACTCCTACTGTGATTTTCACTCATGTATTTTCCTGCAAATGAATGTGACAAATTGCTGTGATCTGGACATCAGCTTTTTTCCACTGAAAAAAAAATTTCCTTTCTGAATTTCAATTTCTTACTATTCTGTTTTAAGCAATGGTCAAGCCTCTCCCCTCCACCCAAACCATTTAATCATGCAACATTTTTTTTCTTGTGTTTCTTATTTCCTTAAGAAATAAGTATAGATTCTTAAACATACAGAGAAAAGTACTGCAGCTTGAATCCTGTCGTAGCACATTCTCAGATTTTCAGTGTCTTTCCATAAAGGTGTGATTAACTGACAAAGGAATTGCTTTGCAGACCTCAGCACCTTCTGGCTATTTTCTCCCACTAATTGCTGAAGTTGACCACTAATGCCAGGTTTACTTCCTGGTTCGCTATTTTGATGTTAGAACAAAAGACACTTAGAAAAATGCAGTTGCCAGCTTTACCAAATCGTTCTGTCAGACCTATATAAAATCACCCTACCAATAAATTTAATGGGAATGAACTAAATCGCCTTCTATTGATGTAAAAGGCTTATATTTCCAGACAGAACAAGGGACTTTGTCATACCACACTACTGGCAAGCGTCTGCTTTTGTCTGATTTTATTATTATACTGTTGTAATGAAAAGCACAAATCATCTGGACAGCAATGGCAAGGAGCTGTATTTCTCTGCTCTGATGTCACCAAATGACTGTATTTCAGGGCTCCGTCATTATACAACTTCTGTGAAAAATGCTGACTACTTTGAAGACTGGCATGCAAATGAACAGGAGCTGGCTACAAGGGTCCCCTCGGAGTCAGTCACACGGATATTTCAGCCCTGTCCTTGCCTGTGCCCTTCACCCCTGGCTGGCTGCAGCAGCTCCCTGTGCAGCAGCCCCCGATGGAGCCTTCTGCCGTTCTCTGTGAGGGTCAGGGCCAGGGCTTGGGAATTCCCCAGGGGAAAAGTCAAACATTACAGCACAGCAGGGAAAGTTCTGTTTTCCCGTAGCTTCACAACACTTGAACAAGTGTTTCTTTGCTGTTGCTTTATTCGTCATCCAATTACTTCATGCATCGATCTCTGCCACCTGACAGCAGGAAAATATGCTTTCTGAATTGCACATATTTACTGGGACTTGTATGCAAAATTCCCACAGGAGAAATCACACTGTGATATCGTAGCTTCTTTTCAGGTTTAATTCCCTTTCTTTAAATTAAGCAGACACTGGACTGGAGCACTAAGTCAGCATTGTTTCCACTTTCTGTAGATACTCAAATCACCTCCCATCAAACTACATCCACTCACATGCTGAATAGCTGTGAGTAAGTCTTACTTGGGTCTTTGTGTAAAAAGTCACAGAATGGAGATTGAATTAGGAGAAACTGAGTGACCTTGCTTTAAAAGGCAGATCAACTTTATTGTCTTTAGATGAAACATTCTAGAGAGAGATAGTGATTGAGCTATGTAATGTGATATATGGAAAACTGACCCCAATTTCTGGTTACTGACCCTCATCTTACCTGCTACTGCTGTAGAAAGCTCAAGCAGCTGTGCAAAGGCAAGTGTGAAAATACCCAGACTCTGCCAAAGATAATGATATGTTTCTACCAACAAAAAAAAAAAAAATTACCTGGGGAAAACCTGACTGGTTTTGGTTTTGAAAATTTTGCAAGTAATTGTTTCTTTAAAAAAAAACAATCCAAAATTATATTTAAAAAAAGCCAAGGTGATTATTCACTGCAAACTCTTCTTAATTATAGTATTATGAAAATGATATTTTGGGCTGAGCCTTTTCCTCTTCCTCTTCCATGTTGTTATTGGTGCATGTAGGACATTGCTGCTTGTGCCCCTGTTCTGGTTCAGTAGCAAGATGGAGTCAGAGGGGCACCAAGAAATTCTCACCAGTGAAAAAATGTAGGGTAAGAAAAGCTGTGAGGAAGAGCAACATAAAACATTCTACTTTCTCACCAGAAGCTGTATTAAGCTTATTCCAGGGGCTCTGTGCATCCACAGGGTACGTACAAGCCTGCCAGCAACAGCTGCTTAAACTGTGCTTTTCTTCAAGGGGGTATCTTGGATAATCACTGCAAAACCCTATTGTTCTTATTGCTTATAAAGCAAAAACCTAACATGTCCAAACATTCATGACATGGTAAGAACTCTAAGAGGTGGGCAACAAACTGGATTTCTTACTACCTCTTCCATAGGCCCCTCCCACAGATTTCCTTCACATGCAAAAGCCAGACCTAGTCTCGGAGATGCTGTTCTGTCTTTTATCCAGGCATCCCCCATCAGAGATGGGGCAACAGCATTTTATTCTCTCCTCTGCTTCAATTAATTCAATCTCAGACCTCAAGGAAAAGTACATTGCACTATAATTTTTTAGATGCTTATTGTTGGACCCTCTTTCTTTTTTTTTTTTTAATCCCTGAAAAAAAATATAAGGGTTTTGAGTAAAAGAATGTTAGTGAGCCTCACTCCAAAAAGGTATCCTTATCCTGGGGGGAAATATGCTTTCTTCTAGCTCAGAGTGATTGGTATGAGTGTGCCCATTTCCTAAAGATAATTAGCAAATGCTTATGTCTTTTCATTCACATATTATTTTAATATCTATACACACAGTTTGCATCTCTACACACACCTGTACATACAGCTTGTACTGTATTGAATATATACATGTATTGACAGCCCTCTTTCATTTGCTTACCTATGCTACCCTTTGGAGTACAACAACTAGAATCAGTAGCAGTATTGGTTATTCAATTTCATTGAACAATGACATTTGAGTCATTATTCTAAAAAAAGCTTTGAGAAAATACAATTTAACCTGATTCTCCTTTGAGCAGAGCAAATGACATGTAATTTTTTTCTTGTTGGTTCTTAATTAAGTACAAAGTGTATTGAGTTTCTTAGTTCCTGAATGTTGTACTGCTATTCTAGTGGTTACTTTTGTGTTCATTATATTCACTGAAAAACTCTTTGCCTTTAGAAGACAAAGGTCAAATACCCAATGTCACATTCCGCCCCAGTGTCGTCAGTGGGAACCTTGCCATTGGTTTTGCTGGAAGCAGAATTAAACTTTTATGTGTTGCACTATCTTGCTTGTGAATGACTAATTACCAATTTGTTTTAGCACCTCTTTCAAAACTTTTTGAAGAAAACGAAAATCTTTTTTTATAAAAACAAATCTCTCATCATGGTATTTTAAAACTCTATGAAACTACCACCATCCACTACTTTACAAAGATACCCTGAGGAAGCTTTGGGAAGCAGAAAATGCAAGTGTGAGGTGAACGGCAGGCAAACACACTGCTCTGCCTCTGAGGCATGTGTATCTCCTGCAGGTTTGACTGAAAAGGAGTGGTCAGAAGCAAAGGCAGGTGGAAACACAGGAGTATCCACAATGCAAGTCTTCAGACTCAGAGATTTCATAGAGAGTTCTTTTAGGCACTTTCTGTGCCCTGATGCAGTTGCTTTTTAGGCTAAAGAAGATGGTTGCCTCTATCTCGATACAAGAAGAATTGGACAACAAAGGATAAGTACAAATCCATAAATACAAGATAAACGTAGCTTATGTGGTTAAAAAAAACCAAACTGTTAAAATAATAATGCTGTGTATTCCTGTAATACCATAGAATCTAGACATCTTCCAGCAGTGCGTCAAGTCATGCAGGTAATATTTTGGGTGTGTATTTTGCTTTCTCCCCTGTTACCACTCTTGTGTTTGTATCTGTGAATGTATGTGTTCTGTATTGTTTGGGATGCTACATGACTGGGAATTTAACCTCCTTACTGCTCTATGCCAAATTAGACAAATTGAGTGAAGAAACACCCGAACTGAAACTCTTCATGACTGTCTATTTTCAGACTTATCCCCAGAAAAGCTCAATCTTTGTCTTTAAAGAAAAAAAATTAATATTTACACCCCTCCCAATTGAATTTTTAGGGTACTTCTCCAGAGGCAGTTTCAAACAGTGCAAATATGATGAATATTTTGGGGGTTTGGCTTCGGTGAAGCATAAAGCATCATTTATGTGTTAAACATGCACAGACTCTGCAACTCAACCCAAGAAAGCTCCTGTTACACTTAGACTGTTTCAAACAAAGTTTTAGCGTTGTCTCCTTCTGATGCCTGATGGTCACAGCCCAAATAGTAAGTGTCTGGTTTTAATCTCCTAAAGGCAGAGAAGCACTGTCCTTTAGTGAAAGCAGATGGGAAAGGCTGGGATTCCAGGCACTTACTCACACATAGTGATCCAGGAATAGAGCAGATGATGGTGTTAAACTCTTGCAGCCTGCTAGAATGGATGAGTCCTCTTTAAGAATAGAGTCAAAGGAATAATATTTTTCAAATTGATGGATTATAACACTTGACAGTCACTGAAAGAGAAGATGAACTTATGGAAAACATAAGCTGAAGGCAATAACTCTTGGTACATGGTTAAATTTCCATTCTCAGTGTGCCTGTGATGACCCAACATTGTAACCAGGCACCTACAGTGACCTGAACAGCCCATATCTCACCTTCATCACACCCACTGAAATCTCTTGGACACATCAAGTGGTTTGTAGCCCCACCAGCAGCAAAGGACTTGTGTTACTGCTGTGTTATTGCACCTTTTAAAAGT
Organism: Leptocoma aspasia; assembly: GCA_013399835.1. Taxonomy (NCBI): domain Eukaryota; kingdom Metazoa; phylum Chordata; class Aves; order Passeriformes; family Nectariniidae; genus Leptocoma; species Leptocoma aspasia. The sequence continues at coordinate 23,151 of VXAX01005625.1, read as the reverse complement.
TCTGGTCCAAGGTAATGGCCACACACGGAGACTGAACATTGTGTCTCATGGCACGTCCCCACTGAGATTGTACTAAGTGATTCTTGTTCTGAAGGAGGACAGAGATTTTCAACTTCCATGCTCCAGATCTGCTTGTAGGGGAGGGAACTCGAGTGAAAATGTCCCAAAGCTGCTCCCAGTGTACATTTCTAGCAGTTTGGCAAAATCTGCAAAATCAGAGGCCTGGACACTACGACTACAGTCCTTAATCCTACAGAAGCATTTGAGGGCTGCCAACAAGAAGGTTGCTATTCCAGATTATTGTTTAGAAGATGCTGAAATCATAGGTCAAAGTATAAGTCAATGTATTAAAGATCACTGCTGGATTTGCAAGAAGGCAGTTTCCTGAAAGAAGAATCATCAGTGTCCATACAAGGTTCTACATCTGTTTTTAAGCCACTCCTTCTCAAAACAATTGCCAAAGTCTATCAGCAGAAGGGTAAGAATGAGCTGGAATGAAATGAAACACCTTTTTAGATGTAAAGTCATTTTAAATTTGCTGGTTCTTCTTAACTTTAAATAAATTGAAAGAAGCATTTTAAGTTATTAAAATGCAATTAAATTAATTAAAGTACCTTTTAATAAAAATTAACCATTCCACTTAGGAATAGTCAGAAAAGAGGATCCTGAAAATAATCACTTAGGGGCTTTTCCCACCAACAGTTCTAAAACTCAAGATGAAATTCTGAAACAACTGCAGGTTACTAACAAATCTGTTAACAGCTCCCAGTAATGTGGTGTGATTGGATGTGCTGCATATAACTAAACCAAGGTCTGGATGCTGCTTCTTTTCCTCTTTGCAGCTGTGCCCAGTAGCTGTTCACCAAACAGCTGGAAGGCAAGGGTAGACTGCACTCTTCATCCTTTATGTGCTTCCATGGATTTCCATGTGTCTTTCATGGACTTGCACTCAGCTATGACATTTATTGTGCAGTTATGGCATTTATTGTGCCTTCTAAACCATCTGCCCTGGAGCTTCTGGTGACTATTTTAAACATTTCAGTGACCTGGTTTACAGCATGGCCTCAAAACCAGCCATAATTTCACACCTTGGAGGTGGTAAACTTTGGCATAGCATTACAATTCTTGTTCAAGGCTGTTATGAAGAAAGAAGGGAGTTTCTTAAATCAGCTTTCCCACTGAAGGCAGCACACAGGCTTGACTTGATTCCCTGCAGAAATGCAGTCCATTAGGCACCATACAATCAGGCTTTTTTTTTGATTGGAGGCCATCTAGAAGTCCAATCAATGTGAAATGTGGTGCACAGCTATAATATGAACTATAATATGAAAGGGTGTGCTTCCTTGGTTCTCACAGTTTTGTCCTGACCTAAATACAATGGTCCAATTGCTTTTTATTGAATGTGGGACTCTGTTTCTTGTTAGAGGCAAGTCTACATTTGCTTTGTTAATCCCTTGCAGAAGTGCCTACTGAATTCTGAAGTTTATTTTCACTGAGATTTCTGTCACACTTGAGCCTTTTTCCCAGTACAGGGAACTACTCTGTTCCCCCATATGGCTCCCATATTTCTGGGGTATATTTTTGTCTGTATGTATATATATACACACACACATATATGTATATGTATATATTTTCTCCTACCCTGCCCCTCATTAAAGTAGACATGTGTACCATAAAATCTCTTTGTCACATAGCCAAAGCTTTCTTGCTACCTACTCAAATGCAAAGAACATACTGCTGTTTTCTGTACACTTCCCATAGTGCAGCTCTGCTGCTGTGCCCATGATCAGCTAATTTAAATACCTGCTGGGAAAATCCTTTAATAACTTTCAGAGAAATAGAACATCCTAACAAAAATCAGTACATCTGATTGTACGAAACAGTAAGAAGTGGGGAGAAGTTCCATTTCTTCCAGGAATTTGAATTCTTACGAGAGACCTGCAGAAAGTGACTACTCTGCCAGAATTAGACATCTATGTCAGTGCTTTCTCACAAACACACATAAGGAGATTTCTGATTTTACCCAACAGCCTACTTAGGATGTTTTAGAAGACTTGGTTTCAGAGGAGTCGTACAGCTAAGGGGAATTTCAATCAAATCTGGCCAAAAGACCTAAATTCCCATTATTATTTACCTTCTCTTCATATGTAGATATTATATGTGTGTGTGTATCTATGTTTATGTAAAAACAAAGGCAATTAATTTACTTGCACAAAATACACTGAGGTAAGAGCTCATTAGAATCAAGGTAAACGATGTTTTGTAAGGTATTGGCAGCACGTAAATTTGGAACTGATTTATGTCAACATTAAACTACGTACACTTAATTAACATTGATTTTAAAATGGAAAATGGTCTCCCAGGATACTGTGGAGCAATTCCTTATGTCTTAATTTGCAGCAGATAATGCTCTAGAAAACAGATTTTAGTAGAGACCAACATATTTTAGGCAAAAGGAGATGTATAAACATTAACCTGTAAGGAGGAACTGTTAGGATAATCTTCCTAGATCTCACAGAGAAAAGTCTCCTTTATCTGTCTTCAGTGCTTGCCAGAAATAAAGAAGATTCTCATTTCTTTTGTATCTATTCACATTCTAGCTTTTAGAAAATGGATGGAGGTCTCACTCACACTAAAGATATAATTGTGGTAATATCATGCTCAGATAAGCACTGAATGACTGGGTAGATTTACAGAACAGGCTTTGTGGCCTACATTCTGTGCTTCCTTTTCCATTTCTTAACCAGAAATTGATTCTTATGTTCAGTCTTGCAACACCTAAACCCTTTTGCTAGGCATTTTTTCATGGTACATTAGCCAACATAAATGTACAGAGCTGCAAACCTGTTCATGAGCAGAGGTGAAAGCAAGTGAAGTAGTGCTGAGAGCAATGGATCCCAGAGAAATTAAGTTGAAAAGATGCAGGTGCTGAGAATAAGCAGAGAATGAGAATTTGAATTTAGGTGTGTTTCCAACACTTCTTTTTTCCTATATTTCCCTTTTATCTTTACATGGTAATTGGGCTAGACGGACAGCGAGAAGAACCAAAACCCCAAAACCTGAAGTTTTTATGTTGAATTGGTGACAACTATTTAAACACTACACATTTGCCTTTCTCCATATGTAGGATTGGATCTTTGGCAGCCACCACTCAAGAGACAGCAGCTCCAAGGAGGACACAGACACTGGCTGCATTAGGAGGATGAGGCTGCAGAGTTTCCAGGCTGTGGTGAGCACCTCCTGCCAGGAGCAGTCCTTGGGCTTCCATGGGATATGAACTCTCACTGGTCTGGAAGCAGTGACTGCACACAGCTCAGAGCTGCAGCTCTCTGTGGCATTTGTTTTATGTAAAGGCATTCATACAACCACGACACATCAGGATAAAACTGCTAGATAATATCACATATCTCTACATTGCTAAAAGGAAAAGATTTTATGGATAACATAAGTGAAATACACACAGCTCCTTCCAAGAAAGCGAACACAAGGTTATCACGTACATCTGCTGACACTAACAGATGGCAGCACTAATTGTTGTGCAGAAAGTTCATGTTGTTTTAATTTCCTCAAGGGCAGTGCATGGACATGTACATGATGTGTTTCCATATTACCCTATTTATGCACTGCTTAGAGAAGTGCTGCTGCTTCCCACCAAAGGTGGGGTGACCTCGAGGCTTCTCCTGTTAGCAGAAGAGAGGGCTAAGCTGAGGAAAAGGGGGGCTGGAGGGAGGGAGGTGCAGGGAGACAGGGAAGGGAGAGGGAGGAATAGGCCTGCACCATTCAGAGCCCACAGTGCCAATGTAACAAACAGAATTTTTTTAATAGCAGAATATGGATGGAGCAAAATGTGAGCATGATTCAGTAATGATGCTTGATATTTCCACATCCAGTGGAGAGCAGCTACAATGGTACAGATGCAGAGGGGTTGCCAAGGAAACAGACGTGTTTTGCTTCAGATGTGCAGTGAAGCATATACTCCAGACATCCATACAGCCTCATTACCACTGCATTTGAATACCTCACAGCCATTAGGAATGAATTTTACCCTCATAACACCCCTGTAGCTGTGCAGTGGTCCTTTATCCCATTTTTAAAGTAGCAAAAGCAAATAGATTGAGCCACCAGCCCAGTCACTCCAGCAGTCTGTGGTAAGATCCCCGAAATCTAAACAAGAACAAAGAATTTGTAGCCATGATCCAGCAGTGCTGTGACTTTGATATGGGTCAACAATAAACTGCTAGGGAAGAATGTTAAAGTAACAAAACCCCAGCCTGTGATACAGGCCACCAGACCACTGCCAGGGAATGGTTCCATGTTCCTTTCCAAGGATATGTAACACTTCCTTCTCAGAATGCAGCAGGGAAACATGGATGTAGTTCAAGGCTTTGTACTTCAGAATCAAATAATGGTATATGAAAAATCTCTTCTCCTCTGCATATCAGCAGTTTTAGTACAAAATTCAATGGAAAGGTAGAGATAAGGAAATGAGCAGACATTACACATAGAAGTCTGACATTTTATCAAGCTCTGTTCACTTCTGCCTTCAAACCAGCACAGCTCCCTGTAAGCTTGGAAGAGAAGAAAGGGGAATAGTCTTCTCAATTTAGGGAAGATGAAGGAATGGCCCAATTATATACAAATAGGCCATCAGATATCTACCCAGTGCTCAGGCTGTATTTTCCTTGCTCTGTATTTCAATTTTCTTTTCTAGTCTATCGCATGGCCAGCAAATTTTGTTATCTTTAGAATAAAGAAACAATTAGAACTCATTACTCTTATAGTAGAAATTGCTATGCTGAGACATGCGTTTTTTAGACTTCTAAAGAAGGAGAAAGAGCACAGGACTCTCAGGGCAAGCTGTGGATAACAGGAAATGCACTGAAACACAGGCTGTTGTGATAAATGAGTATTGAAACAGTTGGCTCTCACAATTAAAGGGTAAATATTATGTATATGCTAAGAGAAGTTTTACAGATATGTTTCCCTCTTTTTGCATTTTTCTCACAGGATGGCCAGGGAAGCTGGGGCATTTGGGAGGGTCAGGTCATTACTGTGGCAACATCTGACCTCCAATCAAGATGTCAGGAAGTGATTTCCACCACTGGACAGCAAAGAAGGCGTCAGAAAAGACAAAAATTTTTAAAAGAAAGGACTAAATCTGTCATTAACTGATTGCTAATCAGGAGCCCATGTAACTTGCAACAAAACATTCGAGGCAAAGATTTGTCACAAACACACCCGTTTAATTCAAGGCACCAAAATCAAGAGATATCCTTTTCTTTGTGCCTAGAGAGTTCACTCATCACTCACTCCCTGGTCCCTTTCAAAGAAAAATGAGTTAGCTAAGAAGGCAAAAGATGCCAAGGGCAGATAAAGAGGTTGCTGTAATGACCTGAACCACGCCTACAGTAATTTCTCTCATTTACCTGTAGCATTACCTGCATACAACTGATGAGCCCATCTGTCTCCAAGCCAGCAACACCTCCAGTCTAGCGAGCAGTCATTTGTCAAAACCTTCCCCAGGGCTGGAGACCTGCCTTTTTCCTGCTCTTATCAACTAACTATTATTGCCACTTTTATGACTGCTCTGCCGAGGCAGTGATAAATAAGACCTTGCCCTGCTCAGAGTATTTCACTGGAACAACAAAAAAAATGTCCTCTCTAGCAGACAAACCTCTACTAGCAGCCTTGAAGGGCACAGAAACACCTCAAGGGCAACATGAACACAATCAGCACTTACTGGCCCTGAAACTAGAAAAATTCTTTCTTGTCTCTGTTCCTCAACAGGCTCCTGCAGCCCCCATCCAGAGCCTTTCCTGCCTACAGGGAACCCCACTACCTGGGCACAGCTGCAGCCAGGGCCTGGCTTGTTTGCAAGGATGTGAAGTTTGGAGCCCTGCACATGGGCTGGGGCTGCTGTAGCAGAGGAAATGTCAGTGTTGGGTGTGTGAGTTTCTGCTTTTGAATGGGGACACCAGGTGTTCTGGGGTGGGGATGGTCCTGGAGCATCCTCCTGGTGTAGCAACAGCCACTGCCACTGCTAAGCTCCAAAGACACTGCTGTTAATGGGGCTACAGTGCTACTTTGGTGATGGGTAAGGTTATCCTAGTCTTAAAGTCTGGACTGAGAGCTTGAATACAGTATCTGCTCCCTGAAGCAACGATCCAGACCTCAGTGATGTATCTTGTCAGTAACCATAGCACTGCTGAAGTAAGGATTTTCAATTTACCAAAAATAAAAAGTGTATTTCAAAGTGAAAGTGTAATTCAAATCCCTGCTTCACAGAGGTTATTTATTGGAAGAGAGCAGATCCATGTGGATCTTTCAGATAGCTGGAAGGAATGATTGCAGAGATTTCACATTTCACTCTTCAATCCAGACATGTGACCAGAAGCCCTCAGCACTTCACCATCCGTGTCAAGTCCAGTGAATTTGTACCTGCTGGTTTCCTGGGAGGCACTGTGATATGGATACAGATGAGGTGAACTACAGCACAGACAGAATGAAGTCTTGAGTTACACCAGAAATAGTTTTTATTTATCAGCCGAGAACTACCCATAAGAATACCCCAATCCCTAATACAGACCTTAGCCTGGATATTTGCATTGGGTTTAGCATGTTTTGAAAGCACAAAAACAAAGGGTATCTGTCACAGTTCCAGCCTAAGTTTCTATTATCAAGTGATGTTCCTGTGCTCCTACAGATTTGTGAAAACTCAGCCCATTTCATGAAGACCTCCATGCCTCATCATCTGCAATTTCTAGGCATTTTGTTCAGATATTCAAACCAGGATGGGCTTCTGGAACAAATTTCCCTTAAGTTGCTGTTAGATACTGAATACAGGCAACCTTCCAAGGAAAGCATTATTTACTCATAGGAGTACAGCAATGAGCAACAAAAATGCTACAACAGCAAAATAATCTCAACACACCTCAGCCATTCCTAAATCTTGGCATGTCCTGGGGACTGCTCAGGTCCCACAGACTCCTGCTCCTGCGAGGGCCAGGCTGCAGCAGGACCCTCAGTCATGTCAACTCCTGAGCTTCAGCAGGGCTGCCTCTCCCAGAGCCAGCCTGACCTGTTTAGTCAGTATTTCCATGTGCTCTCCAACCTGTTTCTTATCAAAGAATATTGTGCCCAATCTGAACAGAAACAAATCTTCAAAGACTTTGATACCTGCATTGCAATTTAAATATACCTGCAGAGCTGGCCAAATTCTGAGATTATCAATTCTGAAATATATTTTATCAGTAGTGCGCCAATAATACTGTAGGTATTTATTATCTTATATGCAAGGTAGGAGACACACTTTGTGTTCTGGCCTCTGGAAACCAAATGCCAGGAAGACTGGATGAAAGCAGATCTTTTCCATACAGTTGGCTTCAGGAGTAATTGCAAAGGTAAGACAAAAAGAGGTATTCCCTCTCCTCCCAGGATATAAGTGAATTCTCAAGTGCATATGCAAACACAGAACCTGACAAAGTTTTCTAGGGCATCAATACTTCAATACCAAAAGCGTGAAATACTGCAAGAGCACTGTCATGGAAACAGGTCATCTGTAGGTATGAAAATGCCATCTCCCTGTCTCCTAGGGCTGTACAGGTCCAAACAGGACAAATCACCTTTGGTTATGCAGTATCTGAGCTTTCAGAGGTATGTGGTGTTTATGTGGTGCTCCACAGATGAGTATGAGAGGGAAGCCTGCTGACAACACACCAAGAACAGAAACCCCTGTCACACACCAAAACCTGAGAGAGCAGAAGTACAGGTGCACATCAAGGGTGGACATGTGGGAACAGTGCATTTTTGGCCTTATGGCTAACCATGGAAGGAGGATGAAAGGCAGAGTGGATAAAATAAGAGGGAAAAAAATATTTATGGCCAGTCAAACCCAAGTATTTGCAGCTCCCCACCCAATACAGCTGTCACTGCACACCTCTAACAAGGCCAGAAGGTGGGGGAAAGCTTGACCACCCTGGGACAAGGGCTTCAGGAGGCTGAAGCAGGTGAGGACAAAAACTGCTGCCTCAGACAGGATCACAGAGCTTGTACCTGTTGGGAGACTTGCAGTATTGGACACTATTTTTCAAGGACTGCTCAGTGGTGTTTGAAATGTATCGTGTTTGAAATGTATCGTGTTTGTCTGGCATGTGGGGGAAAAATATCCTCAAGGATTTTATCACGAAATCAAGCCTATATCAAAGTTACTGATGTGGCAGTAGTTTGAAGCAAAGGTTTAAACAAATCTAGGTACATGTTCAAGAAGAAATGAAATATAGAGCATTTTCAGGCATAAAGGCATCTTAAGCAATTTGTCTTCTCTACTTGGTATAAAGCACACATTTTCATTCTCCTCTCCTAATAAAACCAACAAATGTACTTCTCCTTCAACAAACAGTGTATTTTACAGTATATACTAAATCTTTTTATGTTTTTGACCTCCTGAGTAGAGTATGAGGCTTTTATTTGAGTTTGATGTAAAGCACCTCCAGCTCTTTACTCAAGACACCTGCATTTAATCTGTGAGTACTCTCAGATGTTTTTTTATACTCTGCAAGAGAAGGCTGCAATCATGCAATTCAGATGTGATTACCAGTCTACATCAGTCACCAGGCCAAACTAGCTTTGAAAGCCCATATCTATCATATGGACTTCTGAACTGAATACAACTTGTGATTTAAAACAATGAAGCAAGTCAGGAAAAACCAGCTGTGACCAGGACCCTCTGTCAACATTCCACATGTACAGAGCTCCTGAAGACACTTAGTACATGTCTAGATTATTGACTGCAATATAATAAAAAATACCCAAAGGAGAATTAAAGGTACCATTAGCAGTCAAGTGATGATAACGTGGAGCTCAGAGAAGGCTCATTTATCTAATGAGAAGCAGTTCCCAATATAAACATAGTTAAGAGGTAATGATGAAAACTGAGGTTTGCATGCTGAAACCCACAAATATATCCAGAGAATTCCCAATATAAACTGGTATTTAATTAAGCAAATTATCCAACGTAATGTTCCAGCTGAGCAAAGTACTTTAGCATATTCAGGATACTCTAACACTAGTTTACAGAAGTTGGTGGGTGGGAAGTGCTTTAAAGAAGAGACAGAAATGAAGACAAATGTGATCGAATTTTCAGTTGAACAAATGTTTAAACACAACTGATTGAAAGCCCAAGAAGTTCTGACAAAAACTAGTTTAAATTCCTATACACGGAATTACCTAAACACTGGAGATTGCTTTTTCCTTCTTCCACTTTTCTCCCCTTCTATCTCCATTCTCCCAATCTTCTCTTTTTTAATTTCCATTTCATTCCTCTATGTTTCCGGTGAAAAAACAGCAACAGGGAAAGTTGAAGGCATTGATTTTATGAGAAGATGCAGGAACTTTTTAAAATGCTTTTCCACAGTTCTTCTTTTAGAGAAAATGCTATTTAACCGAGACCAAGATGATTATATAAATATATGCATATGTATATGTAGTATATATTTATGTATGTATGTATATAACCATGACAGGCTTTTACTTCAAGGTTCTGCTAAAGCCAGGCATTAACACTCTTCTAGTGAGGAAATCACATCCAGCCTTTTAAGGCTACTTTCAAGAGATGCCATTTAACTGGATTGCACTAGAATGTCTGGAGAGCAGCTCGTTTCCCTTTCAAGAGCCTGTGCACCAAAGATGCAACCCTGCAGGTCACAATGTGCCTGCAGAGCTCCAAGGAAGAACTGAGGAAAGCTGTGCAAACTGCAGCTGGACAAGAAACTCTGTTTTAGCAATAGCAATTCTATTATTTCATGCAAATTAATTTCTTGTATCCCTTTTTTACAGTCATTTGGCTTTCATACAATCAGAACCAGACAGCAAAAGACAGGTACAGAGAGGGAGATGCTGAGGTCCAGCAGTTGGGCAACTGAGCTCTTTTTGGGGCCCACTCAGTACTTATTCCTGTCAGGCAGCACAGCAAAAGCAGCACAGGCACTGCCACTACCACAGTTAACATCTTTGAAGCCATACCATAAGGCAAACCTCCAAGCAGAGGAAGGGGCACCAGGCTCAGTGTCACTGTGTGCTTCTAGAGCTGTTCATGTGGATGTTGTACAAGGGAACATCAGACCCCTGAAGAGAAATGTAAGGTGACCCTGAGAGAGCCATCATGGGGAGCAGACAAACATCAAGATGGTTCAGGCTGCTAGGGAAAGGGCATAAACAGTGTCAGCTGCTGAAGGCCAGAAGAGAAGAGGCAGTTTTGATCCAGCCTGGAGGAGGATGATCCTACTTTCAACTGTATTTCACAAATATTTCTTTTCTCCTTCCTCTGAATGTTATCTTTGCATAATTTAGAGTACGTTAATGATGTCTGTAATCCCTTTTTGAGAGCCCCTCTCTTTCTATTCACATCCAATAAACAATAGCATCCCCAAAAAGAAGAAACAGATGTAAAATCTAAAATACTTGTTAAGTTTCTACTGAGAACACATGAGTTTTAACTTGGCCAGACCCTGACAGAAGCATAGCTGTGCTACTGCAACAGTCTGATCTGGACCCACCCCAACACCATAAAAGCTTTCACATATAACAGAGAACCTATGAAGCACCAAGGCAGGGCAAATTTCTTTCTCTTCTGTGTTACTGGGGCACTAGGATAAACTGTACTGCACTTATGACAACTTTCATCTTCTCAGATCTGCTGTTTCAAGCACAGGAACAGAAGGCAGGCAGATCTCTAGAAATGTCCATTGTTACTGTTCCTATTGAGTGCCACTGCAGCCTGCACAGGTGACTAACTCAGACAACATCTGTGAAACGCTGACCCCAGAAGAGTCAGTGGTAAAAAATGCAAGAACCACCATTAGTCTTCCTCAGAGTACAACAAGAATACCAGCGAAGTTTTATAATTTTATTTATCTCAGTGAAATTCTCTTAAAACATATTACAATATAATATTAACAGAGGAAAGTGTCTAAACAGTATTTTTAAAACAAGGTAGTATTTCAAAGTAGAAAATTTCATAAAAAGCACCACTAGAAAATAGTATAGTTTTCACAGTGTACCGCAATCTGCAGAGACCACAGAACAGAGGAATATCCATAATATTAAAATAGACTTCACATATTCTGCCCAGTTTTGACTTAACAGAAAGCATTAAAAATTTGCATAGGTAATAAATATATTCAGGTAAAAGCTCTGAACTTGCAAAATGTCTCCCAATACAAATCAATGCAGGTTTTGTGAGCCAAATCTTTTTTTTTTTCCTTTTGTATGAGCAGCACTATACAACCTAAACTGTTTTCCTCCTGTAAGGGTCAAGTTTTCTATAACAACAAGTTGTCCATTATCTTCATAACACAGTGAAATAACCACCTGCTTTCCTGTATGTATTAACTTAAACTCATTCTATACAGGTAGATTCTACCAGCCTCATACTTACTCTGTTACTTTGTGAATCCTTCCTTTGGAAACACTCTCTGGCAGAAAAGATTGAAGAGGCTGTCTTCAGATATTTTAACCATATTCATGAATGTGGTATCAAAAGGTGCAAAGTAAAAGTTTTAAAATGAATTCTGTACTTCACAGTATTATATTGTACTATTAATAGAAAAAAAAACAACATCTGGAAAAAAATAATAAAAAAGTTCTAAATTTGTAAATATAATTAATAAGATACCTGTCAATAAAACATGCAGTTTATTACAGCAAATGGGATAAGTGCCATAAGATTAGCATTCATTGTGCATCGATTCCTCTTGAACTTTATCTTATTCAGGACATAGTGCACCACTTAACGTTGCATGGTATGAGGCAATATATATAATTTTCATAGATGCAAAGGCTATATACTATGCCATTAATTAGGCTATCATAAATCTATACTGATTCCAACATACTCACTCAAATTCCTATATAACCAAGGTCAGTGAGTGCCCTCAATGACAGATTTAGGCTTTTCTTTTTTTGAAAGAGTGAGATTCAAAAGAGGTTCAATGATCAGCCTTTTCTTGCTTGAAATAAAGCTAATCTTGCTGTAAATTGCAAACAATAATACATATTGGATAAGACTTTTTTTCCACTCTCTGAGTGCCTTATCACAGATGACATGAGTAAAACATTATTAGATGCATTATCACTACCAGATGGATGCAAACTACTGTGTTTCTCCCACTGTCCATCTAAAAACTTACTCTGAATTTAAGGGAAATCATGGGCACTTCCCACAGAATCCTCCAAAAATTTTATTACATTGAAGAATTTATACTCTGAAACTTCTCTCAGTTGTAATAATGTTCACTTGTACCTTCCTTGTAGCTCCTGTATCCTTTAATAATGGTGCATTTAAATGCAAGTACCACCAGCATGCATAATACAGGATTGTAGCATCATTCTCTTCCCTGTTAAACTCCACTAATCTCACTCAAATAAAGCACACTCATACAAATCATGCCATTAGATTTGCTACATGCCACATATAGACAAATGTTTATTATATTCAAGTAACCTCTGCACTTTGTTAAAGATGTACCAGATTATTTCCAACACCAGATTCTGATCTATGCTACACAGGTTTAAATCTAGAATGAGTCTAAAGCTGCCATTCTGGCGAGTGACAGCCTTCAACAGAACTGCACAGCACAAACCAGCAAAGGACAATAAGGGGTTCTGTTTGTGAGGAAGTGGCTTCCTTAACTTCTTCTAAAACAAAAACATAAGCCTATAATTTCTATCTTTCTCTAACATTATCTCTCCCTCAAATCTTACCATAAAAATACTCAGGTGTGCTCTCTGCAGAGCTTCTCCTAGATCACATGCACCCTTCCACAGAAAGCAGAATGGGTATGTCAGAAGAACTTTAACTCCTGTGCCCTTTCATCTTTGTTCAGTCTCAGGAGACTCCAAGACTGAAGGTCCCAAAAAAAACTGCTCTGCTCCCAGGTAACACAGCTCTTCTGCACACAACAGATACACAGGCTTTTCATTCCAGAAGTCCTTCTCTACCACTACAAAATGTAATGATAACAGTATCACGCAAATGCTGAACAGCTTCAAAGTAGTTTTAATTTATCCTTCCTTATGGCCTTGCAAGAACAGATGAGACCCTGGCTACACACAGGCACTAAGATCTCTGTCACTGACAGACTCTGGGGACACCAGGATCACTGGTTTGTGTACTTACCCTGGCTGCAAGACAACGCCCAGTGAGGTGTCCTCTGACAGACTGCTTAGATTGTGCAGGTGAAAGCAAGAAAAACTACTATTCTCTATTGGGAGTAGGAGAGCAGTTTGTCAAAAGCCTGAATCCTTGAGCATATTCTTGAAGAAAAAAATGGTGATGGAAAGATAACTTCAGATGTTAAGGACACAGTTGTAATGTCACAAGTTAAAACAATGACCAGATAGAAGTCTTGCACTTGGGTTCATTCAGAACCTATCACAGAAAATAACAGGAGGCCATTACACAGCAAAAACAGTGTAACAAACCCCAAAAGAGATTAAAACACAGCAATGTACATATATTTTAGCGATTCATACTCAAGCAGACACATTAAAGTTATATTGTGCATAATATTTCCTTTCAGTAGGGTTAATTTAAGGCAGCCTGCAAGCGCATTGTTAATGTCCCTCTTCTGTAGTTACATCTGTGACACAAACATCTATCCTTTTGTAGGAAAGCTGAAAGCTGGAAAGAGATGTGACAAGCCACGCTGTTTACTCCTAACAAAAGATATGAGAAAGGAGAGTGAAAAAGCATTTGTAGAGGAGAAAGAAGAAAATGGGATAAAACAGTCTATATAGTTTAGAAAAAGAAAGAGTTAGTTTGATGGAAGAGTTGAAAGAAGATAAAAATTAGTGTCAATGAATACACCATTTTATTGAATTAACTGACTGATTTGACAACAACAACAAAAAAGCCTTTTAAATGTAAGTACTTGTTTGGCAAAATAAATAGACTTGTGAATAATGGGGTTTTTTGACCAAAAAAATATTTTGCTGTTTAAAAGATATGGAATAAAAATTTGCTTAATTTTCAGAAGTCTAATTTCAAGACATTATTTTAATACTTGTTTCTTTTTGCCTGTATACTCTTCCTTGTTAGAATAGACTTCCTTCCTTCTCATTCTGCAACTTTTCACTGGCAAAACTAAAAACAGAGAAAAGCCTTCAAATGCAGATTACTTCCAAATGAAACTAGAGCAGTTATTAGTTCCACTGTTTTTGTTGTAAAAATAATATTGTATTTTTGACCCAGTCCCTGTCCACAATATTAAGAATGTATGCTCCAGTGTTGCCACATTATCACCTATTTGAGGCATGTTTTCTCCATTTATGGAAAGCCCAACATTTTGTAAGATGTAGACAAATTAGCCCCAAAGTACATTTAGTCTTTTTATTAGCCTGTTGCATGAAAAAAATGAAAGCAGGTTTCAATTATTTGGCTGTGCTGCTTTCAGTTACAGTACTAAATGCTATTTACCCTCAGCAGCAATTTTTTGTGGTCCAGAAATAATCAATTTTAAGAGACAGTTTTATTAAAATAAGGGAATTTGATCTGAATTCCACATTCCCCTCTCTGAAGATGGTAACACAATTAAAATCTTGACTGAAAGCTCTTGTTTCCTTTAAACAGTGATCATTTAGTTAAGATTATATTTAAATACTCCTAAAATTGAGAGCATTTTGTGGGATTGCTCATGTCAACACAGTATAGTGTCAAATATGTATAGAATCAGAGTAGAATCCAAATACAATTGAAACCCCAATTCCATGCTAACTTCACTGTGCAGAAATTAAGATGAAATCCATAAAATAGATATACTGGTTCCATGTTCATGAGTGATCTGATTGATCCTTCCACGCACACAGTCAAGAGAAACTGATACCAATGTTCCATTATGTACTTCAAAAGATGCACGGAGGGACACACTGGTCCAAATGCTTCCCTCTGGCATCTGACCTCCAATCTGCTGAGCAACTGCTGTGGGCTGCATGTGATCCATGGTCAACTGATTGAGAGTCACTTTGAGCACATTGCATGAATGGATTAGCTTTAAGTTAAATGCAATGCTGGCAACTCCCTTCTCAGTAAAAAGAAAATACTTCTGAGCAAGCTGTCCAGAAGAAACCAGCTGTATCTGTTTCTCACTTGATGAGACCTGGGTGAAATCCAGTAGTTTGTTTCTCACTGCTCCAGTAGGCAGACCTGTAACAGAAACTGTGGCTGATATGGCACTAGAAACTGCTGAAGGGATCCAGATGAGGCTGAACATACTAATTCCAGAACTATCTCCAAAATACCGAACATTACACTGTGCAGGAGAAAGTATCTCAAAGCTAACCAGATCTCCAGCACCAACCTTTGTGGCCCCAGAAGCAGATATTGATGTGTCTCTGTAATTTACCCCAGATTTAAATACATTCATTAATTCTCTGTTGGTACCATTCCTATTGATATAAGAAATTAAGGAGAAGCCCTCCCGGACACACGTATGACCCATGGAATACAATGCTTGATGAAACACAAATTTGACAACACCAGTTTCAGTGAACTTTATAGCTCTACCATCATGAGATAAACTTAGCATATAAGGGTCAGAAACAGAAATTATTTTAAAAGTAGGTCGATAGTTGGTTTGGTAATGCATTGCTGTTGACATCTGTGCACTGAGTGCTACAGCACCTGTGTCGTGGGACAACCAAAACAAACTGAGAGGGGTATTAAGGTCATAAATATTTAAGTCTTTGCTTTGATTGCAGAATTGATTAGGGCTCCTCAAATACACAGAAAGAGTTTGGCTGGGCTCCACTTCAGCAGCACTGCTTAAACTAGTGCTCTGGAAATACTTTCCTTCTGGCTGCTCGATCCGAACACCACTCAGCTCATAGTCTTCCTCGCTGCCATTAAGCTTTAAGGAAAGTTGCAAAAAGTTCCTGCAGTTGTGCTTTACTGCAAAATTTAGGTCAGTCCACAACAGACCATGTTGCCTGAATACCAGGCTGCTCTCTTCAGTGGACAGGATATCACAGGGAAGCTTTCCCTTTATCTTCAAGTTCAAGCCAGAGTAGACCTGAGAGATGCCAGGCTTTACGGAGGGTAGAACGATGTTTGCAGCCCAAGACTCTGAGAGCTTGTTTTCACTGGCTGCTGAACAAACCGTGTCACTGACAGTGGAACAAGGCATGGCCACCATTCCACCTTCACACTTCAAACACGCTTGGCATTCCTGCATTTCCTTATTAAAGAAATACTCCTCTCCACACATTCCCAAAGCTGCATCTTTCTCAGCAATTCCAAGGCATCGGAAACCACCTGTTCACAGGAAATTGACTATTTTTATTGTCATACCTTTAAAATACTAACAATAAGAACTCTACAGCTCCACATATCAAGTATCTTTGACATATATCTAATCATAAGTGAGAGAACAGAAGACAGTTATAATGTTAGATCACTTTATGCTATTCAAGGAACCTTGATAGATTACAGAGGAAATATTAGGTATAACTCACCTTGTCCAAGCCAAGCACAATGGTTTGGAGTGAAAAAGAAGCTACATAGGGGCAATTCTAACCAAAACCTGTAACATTATCAGATACAATGATATTGCTCCAAAGACAGTCTCTTCCTTCTCTGACACAGGTAGAAGGCTCGGTGACTGGTACACTGAGCAGCTTCTTTCCAGTAAAGGAGAGTTCCCCTGCACAGGGAAAAATGTGCACTGCCTGCCCTGCCATGCAACAGGGTAGCCCTGCTGTCACTGTGACTGCTAAAAGCAGTGCTTTGCAACCCAAGGGACAAGGACCCCTGGCATTCACTCCGTATACAGTTTTTAAAAAACATGCAAGAGACAAATAGGAAAACCAAAACTGTAAACAGCAAGCTTAAAATCACTATGCAGTAGCCCACACATTTAAAAAGTGGAAAACCACTGCCCTAAGGCACAGGACACCAGTGGTTGTGATCAAGCTAAAGTAAAACACTGCTGCAAACAGTGAGGAGAATATACGTGTGCTGTTTGAAATTACTTTGTTTGACATAAAGCAATTTTATGCTGTCAAATGGTACACCATGACCTCAGTGGATCAAAGAATGCACACCAAAAAAACAAATTTTAAAAACAGCCTGTAATTTTATGTGGCAGTTGTCCAACAGCACCACCAGCTGCCAGTGCTTCCACCTGGAGCAACCAGAACCCAAAACCTTGTACGTGGAGGCTTCAGGATCTGAATCAACACACAAGATCTGAGGCATCCTAAAGAATAACCACCTGCAGTTTGGACCTCAAAACGTAATCACTAATACACTCATTTATACTTTTTTACCACCATGATCAAAACTCAATAATCATCTTTCTAACAGATCTTCTTAAATATCCTTTAGTATCTAGATTCTATGTCATATACTGGCTTTATTCTTTAGGTAGAAACTTCCTGTACCTTGGCTGGGATTTGCTCTAAGACTGGGACTACAAGCATTTGCATGGACCCCAACCACGGATTCTCCATTGCTAGCCCAGGGTGGGGCTGGCTATGCCAGCTGCTGATGTAGACAGAAAAGCTCATCACGCTTGCTGCAAACTGCAAGTACACACAAACCTGGCCCACAGGGGAGGTCAGAATATTGGCTAGAATTCACTTCTGATACTACATTATTCAGCAGAAAATACCAGACACTGTGTTAATTTATACAGGCTTCATATATTCACCCTCATATCACCTTGTCTATTTACACTTCATCCACTTAAGTGATGATTCTCCACTAACACTGATATGTAGGACTGTACAATTTATGATGTGAGAATATTCCTTCTAAGATCAGGTACCATTTTATCAAGAGTTCACTGCAGAACAGTAAGATTTTTTCCATCTGAAAAAAAATAAAGAGAAACTTAACACTTTGTTCCTCTCTGAAAATGTCTCGGTTTTTTATGAGAAACAAAAGCCAAATAAATAAGATTACAAATTTTCAACTAAAAACATTATAGAGGGAGTATAGAAAAAAGTCCCAGACAATCTTTCCCTTTGAAATCAGTTTTAACCATGATGTATTTGTTCACATGACATTTCTTAACCACTTCTACTTCTCCAATCAGTAGCTCTACCATCACTGAGAAATACTGGATAAACCAAGTACACACACACAGCTGGTTCACACGGCAGAGAAAATTTCCATTAGTGTTTAGGAACACTTTTTATGCTACTCATTTCTTAAAAATATTTTAGTGTATATTTGAGTATTTAGTTATATCATGTTTCACAAGTGCTTGTGTGGCTCTATGCACTAATTTTGCTGTCTGGTCTTTTATTGGTTAGATCTGCAGCAGGTGTTCCCCCTGTGTGTACTTCAAATAGGTGACTTCAAAGCAGCACACAGACTGCTTCTTGCTGTGACCACAGTTGCAAGAGCAGCACCCTACCCTTTGCCCAGAAGAGGTCAAGCAGCAAATGATAGCCAAACATCAGAAAACCAGAACAGCAGCATGCTGGGACTGCTTCCTACTGCTCTTTATCACTTTACAACTTCTGCCACCTCTTCCTGGCTCCTTGCTCTGAGCACTGCTGCACCTGGTTTCACAGCCAGCAGCCCAGCTGTACTCAACCTGGCTTTGTGAAATTGAGTCTTTCTGCAGCACATTCCCCAGCCCTTGCCACTGACAGAGGCCAGGTAATTGCAAGGCAATTACAGTAACCATGCATGTATTTTTGTGCTGCTACTACTCACAACTGCCTGATGCAAAGGTTACATTTGGGCAGATTAAATGTGGGAATCCTTCTCTTTCCAAACCCTCTATGTCAAATTTGGATCGTCACATATCAATATGGTTCATCACAAATCAGGACTATCTGTCAAGGTTTTCATTCCTCTTCCCCCTGCATCCCACAGTAAGTTCTACAGTAAGTCCTCTTTATTTTGCATTGTATTCCAGGGAAAGTGCCTTTGGTTGATTCTATGTGTTGCATAAACAATCTGACTACTCTCCCATGGTTGTCTAAGAAGGAAATGATGCACCAAACCCTATTTTCACTGATTACATATCCCTAACTGTTATTGAACCTTAATGACTAGCCTTTAATCAAATAAATCAACAATTCTCATCCTACAAAGAAGTGAGAAAGAGCAGCAGGGAAAGAAGGTATGATGTAGAGGAAAGAGGAAGAGTGAAGAAAGAGAGGCTCCTAGTTACACGACTCTTTAATGTTATTTGCTCTGTCTCCCCTCACACTGCACATTGAACAAGAGTTGCTACAGATGCAACAACCTTTGCGTGCAGCTTGAGAAACCACATTCAACATCTGGAACTCATATGTCACATCCCATCCCCTTCTTCCTCTCTTTACCCAAAACAGACATTCAGCCTCAGACTTTCTTTTGACACGTTAATCACACTTGTATAAGATAATGAGCTACCATGAACAGACAGGCTGAAAGTAGCAGTCACCTCTAACAAAAAATAATAGGAACACTCTCTTCCATGACAGATGGGAACAACATTGACAGGACATCGATTCCTGTCCAGGTGATTAGTAATAACTTGCTTTCACATATCTACACACCACCACTAATACTGGGAGAAGAGGAAGAGATCTTTTCCTTCCAAACACATTGCTACTGCCTTTCTGTGGTCTGACACACCATCACTACCCATCTGTTTCTTGGCAGTGTTTTGCCCTCACTTACGTTCCTCCAGCAGTTGCACAGACCCTTTTTTGGTCTTGTTCCCCTCCATGGAAGCCACTGAATAAATTTATTACAGCCTTCCCTCTTCCAAGCCACAGATTAGAGCAACACCAAATTACAACCACATTGGTGGCTCTCCCTTCCTAGGGCTGAGGCCTGTGGGCTTCCATCCAACAAAACACCAACAGGAGCAAACCCAATGTCTCAGTAAAGACGAGACAAAGCCTTACACCTTTCTGATGCTCTGACTCAAATGTTGTGCTCTAAACTGTCTTGCCTCCAACTGCCCACCTCTAAGACTCTCCAAAAATGTCTTCTCTCTTCTTTTGTAAGCCTGATGGTAGCTCATGTGCAGCATTTACCACACAACGTGACACTAAGTGCTCTCTTCCTCAAGTTATGTCCAGTTTCCCCTAGTGTTTGTAGCAACATCATCCAAACGAACACAATTCCTGTCCAGAGGAAGTAAGGACAATGTAAGAAAACCCATGCCCTCTTTTAATCCTTTCCTAGGCTCCCACATTTTTCTCCACCAGTAACTGGGTAAAAAAGGCACAAAATCACTCACAATCAGCTGGAAACAGCCCTTGCCCCTCAAGGAGGCCACCCTCTTCTTACAAGTCTAGAAGCCTAGAGGAGGAAAAACAGAATCTATTGAAGCCCTTCCTGGGTTATTTGACTGTGAAACCTCAGGTACAGGTCACAACTGGTGAAATGCTCTGTTTGATCACAGAGTTCCTTTCAAGGTTTTTTGGATGACCAAAAATTAGACCAATATAAAGAAACTTAGTACCTGGATAAAATTTGCTAAGTATGTTTATTAATTTTGCTCTTGTGTCTGATTGCCATGAGAATGTAATGAAATAATGAAGTCTGCAGTGCAAAACACCAGAGAGATTTGTTCTTAAATGTCTGAAAAACTCTCCCAAAGTGTCCTCAAATGATGGAAACTATTGATCTTTCCTCAGTATTTGACAATACCATTGCTAAAGAGAATAAGATCGATGGAGAGAGGTCTTAAAAGAGTCTTCATTAGATCAAATCAGGTATCTACCCCAGTGCATCAGAAGGAAAATTACAACTATTTTTCTACAACAGGTATAGTATCTTTGATTTGGGCCCTATTTGCACCAGCATAAACAAGAAGAAAGTCAGGTTATAAGAGAATATTTTAAAAACAAAGCATATAAACCCCCAAGAAAATAAGGCAAAAGGGACCATCCAATGCTTCTAAAGGATATTAATGTCCTAAATAGCTCATTGTCCACAAGAACTGCTATCAACTTACAGATTAGTGTTTTTTAACCCCTTTGATTCCAGCAAGCTGTGCATGTCACTACTCACTAACATACAAGACTGAGTCCTTATCTATTTCTTTGGCCTATTATCCTCATCCTTTAATTATCAGAGAAACAACTTACCTGGAGTATTGAGGCATTTTATCCTCTCACCACAAATGCTTGGAGATTCAGTGCACTCATCTCTGTCCTGTAAATCACAAGAACGATACTGAAACAGTTTAACATGACAACTTAAATTTGAAACAGGCATTTCAGGCTCTGTGACATCCATCTGTCCCTAATAGGTGTATGTAGGGATGGAGAACAGGTTGATCCCATAAGCATGTTAGAGCAGGACAATTTTGATTTGGATTTGTTACCTGTTTTAAGCAGGTATCCAAAACCACTGTGTGATGCCACAGAAAGCAAGCAGCGTGCAGATGAGCTGAACAGAGGGGTTGCACAAGTAACACTTGTTATGATGCACATCCCCAAGAGTGGCGCATCAATCAATTGATCTTAAGGATGTTGCAACAATTGAGACAGTGTTAGGAAAGGCTTTTAAGGACATTTAGCCTGGGAGGAAGCTGCTAACCAAAACACACATGAAAAGTAAATTAGAAAGTAATATTCCCTGTCAACAAGCCCTCCTTTCACCCTACAGCAGGCAGAGGGCAAAGAAAAACAGCCTCCATTTGCCTTTAAATGTTAGCATTAAAAAAAACTGAGGCTAGCAGAGAGGAACTGGACAGACACATTCAGGTTCTCAGTATCTGGTCCAGCTGGTCAGGCTCATGTTTAGCTAAGAACTGGGGGCAACACTTAGCAACAAGATACTGCTTTAAATATCAAGTTGCCTGTATATCTTAGAATTTCTAAATGACAGAAAGCGAGCAAAGAAACGTCTTATTTTGCTTGCATGCTAGTATTGTGTTGTATAATAAAATGTATTTCATAATAAAATGTATTTAACAATACATTTTTCCATGTTCTATATTTGTGTATTTGTATGTTATGTTTAAGAAGAAACTAGTTCTTACATTTGTTTTAATTGATAACTTCTATAAAGAAATGTCTGACTTATGCTTTATAAACCTTTCCTGTGTTTTTCAGAGATGTCTAGAAGCTCCTGTAAACTGTAATGGAATTAAATAAACAAATTTAGCATGCATAAGTCTAAATGTTTTAGGATGTCTTTTTCTACCACGATGAAAAGAATCAAAGTCCTGCCAGCTGTCAGGTTTGGGAAAGTGTCACACCCAACAGGCACAAACCGGTGCCTCACTTAGAACACTAAATGCTAAAGAGAAACACACCAAAAAAAACCCTTCTGGCAGACTTTGAAGTTCCATAGACCCATTCACTAAAACACATAATTCAAACTGGATTTCTGTAGCTCTCCAAGCAGCTATTTCCAGAATATTATCCCAGTATGCCCAACACAATGCTTCATAAGCAATAACTGAAAAATACAGAATTATGTTTCACCTGGCAAATCCGATCAGAGTTTGCAGAACACTCAGCCATTTGGAAAAAACCAGCAGGACACAATGTGCACTTTTCACATTGTGAAGGTGTCTTTTGGAAATTGCAAAATTCGTCACTTTCACAAAGGCCACAGTCCAGCAAAGACTCCCCAGCATTAATCACTTTTGCATCCACTTCTACTTTGTGCACAGAGTATGACTTCTGGAGATGATTTCTGACCTGGTTCTGAAGTCCATGAAGATGACTTTCAAAATAATTTTGAATATCTTCTTGCAAACTCTGAAATGACATTTGTTTCACTGCATCAAAAAGCATGCCATACTGGACTTTGATCAGATCCATCTGCTCATACACTTTTCTTTGCTGTTCAAGAATCTCCTGTTGCTGGCTAACCAACACGTGCTGCTGTTCAGCAAGTTTTTGCTGCAAATCAACAATGATCTGCTGTTGGCCTTTTAGCATTTCAGTGAATTTCTCGTGCCCTTTCGCAAGGTGCAGTTGTAGTATGAGGGCATCTTCAGATGGAACTTCATTTTCTCCTGAAATACAAATGATCTGTTATTGTCCAAACTTGTAGTATTATCTCTTCAAAAGCATTCCAATTTTAGCAAATTAATGAAAAGTCTCACTAGAGTCAAGTCATCATTATAAGGTCAGTTCCTTTACTATCTTTACTATCTTTGTTTGATGGTTTCATAAGCAGCTTAT
>VXAX01005624.1:596222-624308 GCA_013399835.1 Leptocoma aspasia | reverse complement strand
AGAGGAGAGGAGAGGAGCTTCACTGCAAGAAGAAACAGACCCTGGCCGCAGTCTGAACATAGACTGAGAGAAGCTGCTTCTGAGAGGGAGACAAAATGGGTGTTAAGAGAAGAAAGCCCTGCCTGTCCTCCATGGGATGGCACAGCTAGCAATACACTAACAGGTCCAAATGCTGTAAGCAGGCAGTGCTTAGAAAGCCACAGCACACACAGCATAGGTCTGTAGAGCAACCCAAAGAGATTTTTAAAGACAAATATTCAACATTAATATTTACACATTGCTCTTTTCCATGACTTCTTAAAGCAGTTCAAGAAAAGGTATCACCAGAAGCAAAGAACTGGGACTCGGAGGGGAAGGTCTGCCAAGCCTCAAGGTCTCTGTCAACCCCAACAGACTCAGAACAGAACAGAATCCAAGCTATTTTAAGACTAGCACATCCCCACGAAACCTTTTTTGAGACAGTTTCAGAATATCTGCAAGGCAAATTGGAAATGCCTCACATCACAAGTATTCTCAGGTGACAAAAGTAAACCCAGAAGGGGAGCAGGGGAGAGAACCTTTGGTTTGACATGTTGCTTGGTGGGGATATGTTCTGATCCGAGACCATTGCTTACACCAAGTCTTGCTTTTACTGCTCAGATTAAGAAAAAAGGACAGGAAGCATGCACAGAATTCAGATTTGTGAAGCAATTGATGGTTGTTGGATGAAATGCTGAAATCACACAGAATACAATGCTACAGGCATAACTGGCAAGACTAAGAGCCAAATCAGGTTTAACAGTTATGGGACTTCAGGTTTTAACATAGAAGCAAACCAGTCAGTTACAAACCTTTTTTTACTCTTCTCCCTCTTGTTCCTTTCTTCTAATTGGGACCTTAACTCCACTCTTTTCTCTTTAACTAAAAAACCAAGTTATGCTAAACCATGACACCTGCCCACTAGGGACTGCCACTCCATCCTAGAGCAGTGCACAAACCCCAACAGACTAAATAAACCTTTGACTAAAAAGTGATGTAGGGCAAGGGCTCAAAGCAAACAAAAGTTGACACCAACTGTCTTACTGACAAGTATTCTTGAGTTTGTGACTAATCTCTTTCAACCTTCTCTCCCAACACAGCCTCCCTTCAAACCAGTTTATAGCTCCTGCGTCAGAAAGTGCTGAACACAGAGAGACGGACTAAGGATGTAATAATTAAGGAATGGGTGTCTGCTGCAAATGAAAATGCTCCAGAACCAATTGGCAAAACAGCCCCGCAAACCATAGCAAGGACTGACACAAAATCACCAAGCACCAAAGCAGCTGGGTCTGAAACCCAGATTTGCCTCACCCACCAAGGAAAGGAGACGTGTCAAGGTGGATTTGAGGCTCAGTTGCTGAAAAGCATCAAAAAGCATCCTTGGGTACTGAAGAACTTGCATGTTCTTCACCTTCTGCCGTTATGCTCCAGTTCTTGGAGCACCTTAAATAACCAAATCTACTCAGCAAGGTTTTAAACTCTCCTACTCTCTGGCCATTACTGCTTTACTCATGCTTGTATCTCTTATACAAGTTGTTGTGCTTGAATGGTTGAAAGTCCCCCCTATCCTTTAGGATGATCAGCGTCTTCTGTTCTTAACAAGATCCTGATCCAAAAGAGCCAAGCGAGAGATTAATTCTAATGCAACAGAAATTTATTACCTTCTCTACTTGACACCCATTAGTGATCCAAGATGAATATCCATGGATCAATACAAACAATGCTAAGGCCTGCAATGAGATGAGGTTGCCTTGCTTTGCAGGGATTTGTGCCAACCACAGTTAGAAAGAGAAGCTACAGAACACACTGGACTGCCTGGAAGAAGAAAGCCTGAGCAGAACTGGACATTAAACATCCAGATCAATATCATTTTGAAGTGAAACTGTGTACAGCTCAACAGGATTGAGCATAGGGCAGGAAAAGGGCAAGTTTCTCACCAGCAGCCAGGACATGAGGACAAGGAGTCAGTCCCTGGATTAGAGCTAATCTCACCATCAACCATCAGAAGAGTCCCAAGGCAAGGAAGTCTATTTAAAAACATATCTTCAAAAGGATGAGAAGAGACCACAGTGCTTAGCAGGAGGATGTCTACTTCTTCTACCTTGCTGTGCCAGACATCTCAATCCTCTTCCAACCCATTAAGTTAATTAATTTCGTAACTTCTTCCTAAGGAAAAAGTAAGCCCAAATAAGCACCTCAGACATATACCCAAACTTTCTATCTGATGTTTTCCAAGCTCCAGTCTCTCCCAGGGGGAAATAATTCACAAAGTACTTCATTACACATGTAATTCAAACAATCTAAAAGCTACATAGAAAACTGTACCAGTCAGCCCTGTCAGAAGTCAAATATGCAGAGCCTCAGCACATGAAAAAAATCCTCCCAAGTTTTCCGGTTCACCTCTTGAGTCAGCTGAGCTATTTTCTAGGAGTTTATCATTCTCTTCCTAAGATTCAGCAAATAAACCCACCCAAGGCAGAATGGGCATAGTCTACTTTGGTTAAGATTTTTCTGCTAGTGAAGTGGTTTATTAGAAACAAGCAGGCATAGGGGGCTAATTCATTGCTAAACTGAAACAAGGTAAAGGAATGCTTCCTTCAGCTAAGGAGGAGAATTGAATCTATTAAATGCTGTCTAAATTCACAGGATGGCAGAGAGAAACCATTACAGTGCTTTAGCACAGGGCTAGCTATTGAGAATGATCCCCTCATTTCCCTCCAAGCTCCTCCATTAAATGGAAAAGGCCAGGTAAATCACCAGGCTCATAGTGGAGGGTATGTGGAATCCACACACAGAAAGTAAACGCAAAATTCTTTTTTTTTTCCTTCCATTCTCATGCTGAAAAACATCATGAAAACCCAGCACACTAAGGACTAAAAAAGGCTGTGTTTTTGTTGCTTTTACTGACATTTCCAGTCAAAAAATGAGAAACCAATGAGGGCAGAAGAAAGAACAGCAGCTTGTCACCCTGAATTACACTCTTCCCTGCAGGCTAGTAGGAGTCACAAGCAGCACACCAGCTTGCTCAACCCCTGGGAGGGTCTTCAAATCCATTCCTCCCACCAAGCCAAGCCACAGCAACACAGGCACCAAGGTTTGGAATCTTCCCTGAGCTGGCAACTCAGCTGATACCACTTTCCCAGCCTCTGCACCTGTCAGCTCTCAGTATTTCAAAATGAAAAAGCAGGCTGGTCAACTCGAGTCTTCTTGCCACGGGGAAACTAACTAGGGCTTACCATTGCCTGGAACATATTTTTATATATATTTATATATTTCTAAAAGTATATTTTATTAAAGCTCTTATGTTAAAACTTGGTTACATAACCGTGTTTATTGGATTATCTTATAAAAGCAAGAGTAAGGTCAAGTGTTAATAAGACATCTGGTTGGTTTTTATCAACTTAGTTGCNTCCCTGAGCTGGCAACTCAGCTGATACCACTTTCCCAGCCTCTGCACCTGTCAGCTCTCAGTATTTCAAAATGAAAAAGCAGGCTGGTCAACTCGAGTCTTCTTGCCACGGGGAAACTAACTAGGGCTTACCATTGCCTGGAACATATTTTTATATATATTTATATATTTCTAAAAGTATATTTTATTAAAGCTCTTATGTTAAAACTTGGTTACATAACCGTGTTTATTGGATTATCTTATAAAAGCAAGAGTAAGGTCAAGTGTTAATAAGACATCTGGTTGGTTTTTATCAACTTAGTTGCAAGCCAAGAGGACCACCAACTCAACCACTAAGTGCTGGCCATCTAATGCCAGAAGTCTTTCACACCATACAAACATGCTTTAAGCGAGTCAGAGGGCTGTTTGACCAAACGGGTTCTTTATTGACCTGAAGGGTCCATCTATCACTCTGAACCAGTACAGTTCAATAGCTTTCATCTGCTGCTCAGCATGTGGCTTTTACAGCAGCAGCCAATACAGCTTAGGAAGCACAATTAGCATACAAAATGTGGCTGATTCATGTATTAGATACAGTAGTTACAGCATTATGGCTAGTGCCTGCATACATTTGCAAGAGGACCACCTGAAAAACCAGCCTCATTCATAACTGTCATCAGAACTTGCTTGTTTTCATGCTACACAAACTCATCTGTAAGAATTGCATTCTGGTTTTGCTGCTAGCCAAGCAGTGAATTAAAAACAGTAGCTATTGCTTCTTACTGACTCAGAGCCTTGAAACTTTGAGAAAGATTGGGTGGAAGCAGGGTATGTACCTGAGCAAAGTGAGACCATGATTGTTAAATGCAGCAAATGTGCCAGGAGCAATGCAAAAAGTGCAAGAGTTTTTGAATAAAATAATTTGTGCAGCATAGGGCTATCATACCAATGAGAAGTTACTAAGTTCCAAATAACACAGCAATTTTTTCCCTCAGTTTTAATGTGAAGATGGAGGTGTTGTAGTGCTCACTCCTTAGATATCCATCTCCCTTTGATCCCGCAGCCACCCTATCTTTTCCTTTCCTCCTCCCTGCCTTTTACACCCTCATTCAAACCTATAACCCACCCCAAACCATATAATTCCTTGGAGTTCTTGCTTCCCTTTGATAGAATTGACAACATCTCAGACAAACTTCGCTTTAGGATGGTATCAGCTCCATCTCTGCAGATACTGATGTTTAGATTTCACAGTTGTTGAGCAATGGTACCGCTGCCCCACAAGACAGCACAGCAAACAACCCTACTCTAAAGAGGGGTAAGATAAGAAAAGTCACCGGTTTAATAAAATGGATCACTGTCCTTGGTAGACTTTGACACTTCTGCAGGAAAGCCAAGGGTTGAGTGCTTGATGCTGGACTGTGGGTACACAACATTCCCACAGCAAAGCCTGACACCAATAAGACACAGGCTCGACTGGACAAGCACTTCCCAAAGGAAGCTTTGCTTGATTCAGTGCTCAGATGCAAGGCAAGTCTCCTTGAGCACAGCAGGAAAAAGCAGGCATTTCTTACATGCTGTCAGAAGTGGCGACTCTGACACTCGCTCTGTTTCTGCAAGATGTCCCCGAGCTCAGAGCTATTTCACAACTCAGATGAGCACTAGAAGGGACAGATGAAACAATCCAGACTGTGCAAGTACAGAGAGCATACAAGGTGTCAGGGAACTGGGATAATCTGTTCCCACTTTAGGTGCTTTCCACTAGCGTGTGTCACATGTAGGGAAAAAGAACTCCAAAAAGCAAAACTGGACTTATTGGCATGGGCACAGGTCAGAGGTTTTATTCCTGGCTGTGGAATAGGCTGAACCAGACCTATGGCCTTTAGTAATTCCTTAGGAACTGGTGTTCTGTTCACATCCTCAGGGAATTTTTAGGGCTGACCTTGGAGAGAAATGCATGGTGCTTTCCCCACTCTTGTTTGGAACTCCTAGATAAAGAAAACAGCTTCACAGCATTGCAGACCTATCTGCAGCTCTCCCAGCACACACCTGCAGCCTCTGCAAGCTCCTCTGTACCCACTTCAAGTTGTGGCTACTGCAGTGCTACCCCAAGGTGGGCTCCAGTTACTCCTGCCCCAGGGCTTTTCAGTTCAAACATATTAAGGAAAAGCATCTTGAGTGTGGTGCCCCCTCTGCCATCTCTCATCCCCTTCACTAGGGTGACAAGGCCATGTTTCTGTCCTACATGAGCTCGTATCTCAAGCTACAGAGCCAGATGGCCTATCAGCAAGGGCAGCAATCCAAGCTTTCCTTGGTAAAGCTTTACCCCTTGCAGCAGACAGTACAAATATAAATACACAGAAAGAGTCTGATTGTTCAGGAAGGAGCTTTTTAGAGACATGAAAAAAAAAAATGCTGAAAATCCACAGCCTCTCAAGGCTGGAGGCAGGGCTGCAGCAGGGGCTGTGCTGATAGGCAGTAAGTTATCAGCAGACAAGCTGTTATGAAGCTCAAAGTTGGTTGAAGAGAGATAAACCAGCCACAGAACAAGGACTGCTCAAAGAAGTTGAGAGGCAAGAGGGATTTTAACCTCCAGATCCCCTGCAGAGTCAGGAAGTCACAATGGAGGGAGGCCACAGCCACCAGACAATCCACAAGGAATATTTATAGCTGAAGAAACAAGGGCAGTTATGCTTTGGGTACAGCAGGCAGCTGCCACAGCAGCTCTGGTAATTAACGTGCTGTTCTCGGGACACCTGGCAGAGCTCTATAATCATAACTCACACCAGGCATATTCCTGGCACTGAGGAGCCCTCACCCACCTTCTTCTCCAGTTCATTCAGGCAGGGAGGAGGTATTCTCCAGGAATTAAGACCTCGGTCACTGCCAGGCTGGTTTTTGCCAGAGAAGCAAAGTGGCCTTTCACCCACGCTGCCCTTTAAGCTGGATGCTGCCTCCCACAGTTCCTGTGCCACAGTGATCCTAATGCCTCTTCCAAAATGGAAGACCTTCTGCAAGGGATGAAAAGAAGTTGCTTGTATCCCCAAAGATACCAACTTCAATGGATCTGAATACTATATACGAATTTTCAAAGGCTCTAGTCCAGCACCAGCATTTGATTTTAACTGCCCACCCAACAAAAAGGCGTAATCATTCCAGCTCCTTAAGCTCTGATTTTGCTGGTCATCCAACACACTAAAAACCAGCTGTGAACTGGGCATGCAGCCCAGCTGTGAACTCCACGTGCAGCTCTGGGAGGCCAAGATAGAAGCAGCACATGGACAGCAAGGCAGCACTTGAGGGTGCTCCTCTCCTCATCCTCACTCAGGAGCTGGTCAATCTCTGAACACCAGAACTTTTCACTTTGGAAAGAACACCCTGAAATACCAGTTCTTTCTCCACTTAATTTGAAGGAATTCAGGCACGAAGTGTTCTCAGAAAGTCATTAGGTGCAAGGATTCTGTTCCTGGCATACCTGGGGTGTGCAGAGTCACAGCCAATGGCAAGTTTACACTCTCTGGGGTAAATACACTTCCATTATAATTTTTCACAACAAGAGAGAGATAGAGGCCAGCAATAACCCCGAGGTGACTGGCATCTGACTTTTCATCATTGGAGTGTTTATGGCACAGCCGTTTGCAGCATCCTGTAATCACTTTACTGCCTCCTTGACCCCTGGCTCCCCCTTATTCTGCATCTCCTAATTGCATCTGAACAAGCAGAAGGGAAGCAGTAAAGTGGATAGATGCAGGAGAGCTGAATGCTTGGGTTGTGATACTTGGAAGGACAGCAGAGGTGCAGAGCCAAATCTGGCTGTACCCCCCACCACCAGCTTGCTCTGATCTCCCACAGCATATGAAAGCAGAGCATTCCTCCTTCCTGACACTGGGTGACCTTGAGGAGTTGTTCTCTGCATCCCCAATTCATTAGCATGGTATGAGAGATTCATAAGAGTAAGAGCCTACACGAGCGATGTGGGACTCTTGGCTGACTCTATAAGGTGGTATTTATTGTATCCAAGATGTTACAGCAGTCAGGGTCGTGGGTAACAGAGCTCAGCCTACAGCTTTCAGCCAAAGCCATAGGGATGCCTGAAGCCACTTTAGTTCTGGTTACAATGTATTATACACTTTTCTTTGCGGAGCATCTTAATACATAACAACCATCAGTATCTTTACTATTACTTATAGCCTATTGTAAACGACAAACATTACAAAATTCATGTCACTATTCTCCAATCACAAAAGGTTAGTATGTTACAGTTTAAGCTAGAAGTTATTTTTCAGTTTTCTTGCAGTGGAAAATTCTGAGACCTTTTTTCTACTTGCAACATTGCAGGTCTATTTACTTCTTGTATCTTTCTGCTTGGTAAAAACATCTGTTTGAGGTGGGCTTATCTTTTGTTCTAGCTAACATACCCTTTGCCTTCTTAGTTATTTAGTAAGATTAGCTCAGCATTCTTTTAGATCTTTGTTATTCTTCTGTATCAAAACTTGTTTTTATCTCTATTCCTTTCTCAGTTTCTACATTCAAAAATCTTTCTGCTAAGCATACATATCTGTGAGACTTTCTTGTCAAACTTCTATCCATCTCAACAAATAAGTTTCCTCCAAAAAAGTGTGAAGGCATCAACTTTATAAACAAATACTGCCCCAAATTCCTGCATATTGTAGCCTCTCCCGGCAGGGCATTGGCAACTGCAGCAATATTTATATTGACTACAGAAGCCCCTAGGTTAGACAGCACAAAGCAAGGGAGATGTGGACCAGCATGACACAGATGCACAGAGGGCCCTGCAAACATGTCAAGCTACAATCTGCCAGGATTAGGCAGTACTTGGGTTCAGCAAGGATGAATGTTCCTGACAGCCACTAAGCCCTTGTCTGCCACAACACTAACAGTGCTTCTACCACTAAGCCATTATTTGTCCTCTTTACTTTTTTCCTCTACAAACTTCTCAGTTGCGTTTCTCAGGATTCTCCAGCTGCCTGGAGGATGTAGCTTCAGGTGCCCACTGTGTCATGCAGGAGTTGCCTGAAGGGAAGGAAAGTCCCTCACTTTGAAACTACTTAGCACAAAAGAAGAGATAAAGCCTTGTTACCCGGGGCTAGTGGGGTATCTGTTCACTTCCAGCCTTCTTCTCTGCACAGTGCACACCAAACAGGTGCAACAGGCTTGGGAGATCAGCTCTGCCCCAGAGCATTATACCGACTTCAACTTACAAGAAAAATCCCAGCTGCATTAGTTTTTATAGTCCTGCTTACAGAAGCATGAGCTACGTGTGGGATTTGCTGATGTAGTCCAAAAATCCACATT
Source organism: Leptocoma aspasia (assembly GCA_013399835.1). Lineage (NCBI taxonomy): Eukaryota > Metazoa > Chordata > Aves > Passeriformes > Nectariniidae > Leptocoma > Leptocoma aspasia. The sequence goes on along the minus strand of VXAX01005624.1, from coordinate 615,589 downwards.
TTTGGACAAGAGCATCAGTGATCTCACTCAAACATACAGCAGAATTTAGTATGGTGTTAAGTTGCAGACTTATTTAGGAGCAAAAAGATATATGGGTCTGTCCAGAGCTTTCCTCCACAGCTTCTGATAATGTTCATAGCAGCAGAACTGCACAGTTCTGCCGCCCTGGTACTTTCTACCTGTATATTAAGGAATTAATGGTAATTTCAGGGGATGAGAAATCAAGACTGTTGTCTTACTCAATGAAAACACTGATGTGAATCAAGCAGGCAGCAAGGTCAGACCTCTCTTTAAAAACAAAGCTGGTGCTAAAGCATCACACAGAATACTGGAAAATATGCTGTTAACAAAAAGGCTTGCATTGCATTTCCCAGGGGACTGTTTAGCTGACTTAACAGATCTTCTCCAACTCTGGCTCCTAGGATGCTGTCACATCACTGCAAAAAGTCACAGTCACTGCAAAAGTAACACTGCACAGGGGAAATGTATTTATTACTTATTTTCTACAAATGTTCTGAAAACCTAAGATTTGTGGCTCTGCTGGAACAGCCTAGCCCAAGAAAGGAATTTTAAAAGGCCCTTTTTAAACCTTTACCACTCGGTGTAGGGAGCAGGTGATCACATATATTAGTTCTGACACCTGCCCTATTCAGGAGAGATTGGTCTCCAGTATCAGGAGAGAACAGTGTCAGCTTTGGTGCCTTGCTGCCCAAGTCAGCTGACTCCAAAGGACAGCTTTATTCAGGGAAAGCAGCAACATGGCCTCTCAGCCTTGGCTGGGTGGCTGTGCTGCCACCCTGGGCTGTGGTTTGAGCCCAATATCACCTCTGATGAGCTCCCAACAGCAGAATGTGCAGAGAAGCAAAGTGAGATCTATCTAAAGCCACTGCTTCACCCAGTTCGTTCAGCTGGTTTGCTTCCAAGGTTCATGATCACCATCCAACACCACCTAAGTCAAAACAAGCACTAAAGTGTGCAGGACATTCTTCCTTGGGGAAGCTAAGAGTGTCTGATGGCCTCTGCCCATTGTATCTCTGCATCTCTTGAACCTTGCTTCTCTGAAAGGCTGGTAGCACCTGCAGCACACCTGGCCATGCATTCAAGCAGCACCACAGCACACTTCCCTTCCAGACAGCCCTTGCCAGCCTACTGGAGGTGCCAGAGGAGCAGGATTGGTCCTTTGGAAAAGCTCAGCATCCAAGTGACAAGCACAACCCAAGCTCCACTTAGGAAAAACCCACTTCTCATTATGAAGTGAACAGACAACTCTGTACAGAAAACACATTCCAGTCCCCTGCACTATTGATTTTCCAGTGAAAAGAGACAAGCTAATCCATTAATGTTAGTTGCTTCAAAGTGTGGTCTTGCAGTTGCTTCAGTCTGCTCCCAAAGGCTGAGTCTCTCATTCAGTGTTTGCCTTCTGGCTGATGTTTCTTTTACCCAAAATGCCATCAGTTACATGGAAGCAAGAAAAATCACCCATCAGAAGCTGAACTCCAGCTCTTAGGTCACTGGTAGTGACAAGTTTATATTTCACTTCCACAACACCACACTCATCTGCCTCTCTTCCTGACGGCTCAGGAGGAACCTCTTTTTCACAAGGCCAGTTATTATCTGAAGATCCCTTTGCATTAGGAAACACAAGGAGTGTGGCAACCTCCAGCAGAGCCAGTTTACCTGTCACAGGCATAGGATGAGCAAGCAATTGAAAGGATTTATTGATGACCCCACAGAAGAACGGACCAGGATGAAGGAAGCAGGATTTATGCCATATTAACAAGGCCATGTGCCAATTTCAACCTATTAGTTGCACAATAAAAAGAGTTGAGACTTACCTTCACATCCCACATCCAGACACCATTTATTTTAGCAGAACTTGGCTCCTATCCCTCTTCAAAACCACTTCAGAACAAAGTAACAACTTAACTGACCTTACTTTTTAGAGGCTGAGTAGATGAGAGGCATGAGAAAACTCCAGTCGGCCTCTGAGACAGGGCTTTTAGCCAAGCAAAGCTGTATTTCAGGGGCACCTATAACAATTTGGCTTACTGATATTGATACTTAATGCAGTACTAATTCCTCTCACGTCACAGCAATGCTTCAGAATTCAGGTGGCCTCTACACACAGAAATGGCACAATATTCTGGACTCTTGAAGAGCTTTTTTCTTATTTTGAAGGTTTTCGGAACTGCCTTTATGCACAGAAGCAGCAGCTGCCTTTTTGCACATTTATTTCTATTTCTATATCAGTATCATAGTAAACCACATCAAAGCATTTGTGGTAAGGAATACAATGCAGTATTTTTGGCAAGAAGGTCTTACCATGAATAACTTCTTATAGGATATGCAGGGTGACAAGCTAATAGTGCCTCAGTCCTGCTGCATCCTTACTGCAAGATCAAGTAACCTAGAACACAACAATGCTACAGTTTAAGCAATTTATTTAAACAAGATGATGACTTGACACCATCAGTTTAAACTTCCATCAGCTTTCCTTCCTTTTTACTGGCTCACTCTGGGAGCCCAGGACAAGCACCTCAAACCTTTTTGATTGATGTGCTGTGAAATCACCCCTCCCTGGTTCAGCTCCTGCCACTGAGGCAGCTTCCTTCCCCACCACGGGTTCTCAAGGTCTCTAGACATTGAGACCTGTAAGAATAAATATCCAGGAGACAGCAGCTGTGACCCATTTATTACCAAATGTTGCTGCAGGGCACAGCTGAGGAAGGCAGGGCAGAGGAAAAGCACTTGCTGCAAAGGGAACAGTGGAGAAAACCCAGGTGCCCTTGGAAGAAGCACTCTGCTTGCAGCACTGCTCCAGCTCTGTTGCTCCAGCTCCCAGTTGGCAACAGACAGCTTAGATCAAGCATGGATGTTCAAGTACTGCCATGAGGGCTCCTCTCATATCACTGCTGGGAGGCAAAATATAAAACAAAAAAACAACCAAAAAAAAAATCTACAGAAGCCAACAATGGACCAAGGCCACAAAAGCATCGTGTACCAAACAAGCTGATAAAACAACCCCAGTACAGGTAAACACATTTGGAAAGATCTATTTTGACAATAAAAATCTGAGAAACCTTTACCCAGAGCAGGGCACAGGCAGAGCCAGGAAGGAGAAATGCCATGGTGGGAAGCAGAGCATGTCCAGCAGGCACACAAAGCCCAGCACTCCAGCCTGCAGCCAGAGTGGGCCAGGAAGGCAGCACCATGCTGAGGCTGACAGAATCCACACCAACACTTATCAGTTCAGCCTTTGCATTTGCTGATTAAGTTCTGCCAGTACTGGGTACTGAGCAACTGTACAATAGCACGTGTGTCCTCAGACCATACCCTCTCCCCCCTGCACAGCCTACTGCAGCTGCAGCCCAGCCTTGCTCTGGTCACCGATCAGAGCGTTGGGCCGGGGTGACATTGTCCCCTCCTGAAGAGGGATAGTAAGTGCCTGTGAGCCTGCTCATTTTGTTCACTGCACAAGCACGTTTCCAACTGGGATAATCTCCATTAAACCATCTGTGCTCCCATCCTCGTCTGGCCTGTACCCGCTGGGCTGCCCACGATACCGCAGCATCTGTGAACCGGCACAAGCGGATGCCACGTCCCTTTCCCAATCAGCTAGAAAAACCAACAGAGACTCAGACAGAACAGATGCACCTGGTGGCTTTGATGTGCTACCAAGCCAGGCTACCAGGAGTACCTGTGCCAGTGCCTCTTCTGAAAGGCACACGGCTCCCCTTGAGAATTTAAGCCATTTCCTTTCCATCATGGGAAGACACCATGTCCCAGATTGCCAGAAGAGGAGGGCTGAGAAGAGAGTAGAGGTTTCAGCCTCAACGGCTGCCCTGGTGCAGAACAGAAGCATTGTCTGCCAGGTCACGAACACAGTTCTGAATGGCTGCTGATCCCCAGGATTTAATCTCTTATTTATCTCAGTACCCGCTTTCTAGAAACAGTGACTATCATATCCCATTCCCACAGGACTTGGACAGAAAGACAAGGAAGTGTTATGATGAAAGATCTGAAACTTAAATCTGCTGCCCCTTCCCCACAACCTCCCCAGCATAGCCCAGTGGAACCAACAGAGAGCATGATAAAGCAGCTGCACTGAAGTGTGAATTCAGCACTGAGAGAACGTGACCCTGTCCTCATTGCCAGAGACAGCCAAGGAGTCACTCCAGCTGTTGAGGACATGGCAGGGTGGTAACGGTTCTGAAGCAAAGATAGAAAGCCATCAATCTGCTTTAACTGTGATCACTGCCTGCCTTAAACAACACTGCTGAGCTGCCCAACACATGCCTTTCTTGGAAGAAAATTTGTCCTGCAGGGTCTTGCCCCCACAGGAGTGGAACAGCACAGCAAGGCTCACCCTTCAAACCTCCCAGGTCTTTTATGGTCCCAAAAAGGAGGAAAGTATTAGCAGCAGGTGATGGGACAGGAGCAAAAGTGTATTCATGTATTTCCTGCACTTTCCTTCACTTATTTGTTTTGCAAGTTTTTATTTTCCAGAGCATTTATAAACAAGAAGCGAGACAACTGTTTGTTCAGACAAAGGTTAATAGGGGCCTAGTGGTCTCTGAAGACTCTGCAGACACACTTAGGTGTGAAATCTTGGAGCAGCAATAAAGATGCTGCACAGACAAGCAAGTCTCAAGAGAAGAATTTAATCTGCCTAAATATTCTCATTATGTACATGGTTTTCAGCTTCCATTCGCAGTAATCAGAGCAGAGACAGCTTCCAGAAGCCTTTCTAAACAATAAGGCGTGAAAAAGGATTTTTACGTCAGCCATTATTCCTCTCTCCATCCCAGCTTAAGGAGTCAATGTTTGAAATGTTTTTTGTTGAAAAGAAGACACGGTGTTGGGAGAGAAAAAGTTGACAGGAGGAAGGTAGCACAGGTCTTTGGCAGACTGGTGGGACTTGGCACAAAGCAGCTCCCATTGGCACCATTGGTCCAGAAAACCCCAAACATATTATTCTCCTCCAAAATAGGTTTTCTGTAGGGTCACGCACAGAGTATGAAATATAACACTACTTCCAGAGAACTGCTTCACTGGAACTGGCAGGATGTTTCACTTACATCCACACATCTTCCTCCTAAAAGTCACTTAAACCTCAATACAGTACTAAGATAAGGTAGGAAAACTAGAGGAAAGCATCTAGGACAAAAGGGCTGATCCAAAACTCAGCTGCTTTCTTTTGGGATCACAGTGTCCATCTGTCCCCTTGCCACAGGGGAACTCGTTTGCAAAAAGAGACCTTGTTTGTCCACTGAAAGGTGGAACTTGAATTATTCCATCAGGCAAGAATTCAAAACAGAAAGTTAAGAAAATAGAATAGATCTCTGTGGGTATGATCCCCTGGGACCAAGAGAAGCTGTGCTTTTGATGCATCTCTCCCCTCCTCACTTTCATGCTGCATTTTCCCCTTCACACAGGCAGGTTTCAGCTTTTGTGGCATGTTCCAAACTCTACTTCTATACACAAGAAGCTTGGAAAAAATGTGTAGAGATAATTATAATGGTTTACTACTACATTTTTTGCTTGAAGTCAAGTGACTTCCTTGCCCTGCCCTCCCATCTCCAGGTTTCTCTCAGAAAGTTTAAGAGCTCAACCAGTCACTAGATGTCCACACTGCAAACAGGAAAGTGGGGAAAATATTAACCAGGACTGCAGGTGAAAAATATTAGCCAGGACAGCCATTTTGGAGGCAGCCCAAACTCAAAGCCAGGGTCAGTACTATGGTCTGAGTGTTTTATAAATGATTACATCTCTTACCCCTCTCTAAAGAGGTCACCATCCTCTCTATTTTCTGGAGAATGAAATCACATAAGTCAAGCAAGAAGTGGGACTAGAAGAGCTAGAAGCAGAATAAGTCCCAGCTTACTTCTATCCCCACCCAGTAGCATTAGAGACTTTTAACAGAAAAGCAGAACTTAGAGGTAATGCTGACACCCAGAAGTATCCTGAAAATAATGACTCTGAGAACCGACCCGCACCAGTAACCCACTACAGACTGGTCTGCTCTCCCACAAACAATCCCACCCTCCACCTAAGAGGGCATAGAGACAACACTGAAGCCTCATCCCAGTTACTGAGCAGGAAAGGATTAACCACTAGCAAAGACTTTGCGGATATTTATTCCCCAAATCCACAAGACAAGCAGAGGGAAAAGCTCCTCTGAGAATTATGTGCACAGACTTCAAGTCTAATGCTTACAGAGTCTTAATTTTTTTAATTTTGCAGGTCCTAACAACAATTATCTTCATGAATTATAGACATACTATCTGAGAGACACAGACAGTAATTAATGCGGCTGCCTTTTCTGACTAGCTCCTTCTGCTGGGTAAGGGAGAGTTATTGAAATTCAGGAAGGAAATCTTCAATCTTCTAGAAGTTTTAAAGAAACAGACCAAGACAGAACTTAATAAAGCAATAATATTTCTCTTAAATAATTAACTAGACTTTGACATTCACTAATATTTCTGAGGCCAGCTCTTACTTTTGCAGTAACACTGGATGTGATCCACTGCATGTCCAAATGTACTAACTCCAAAATTACTTCTGAATTTCTCTGCACACATGTAGCCACCCTCATTCCTTTTACTTAAAATTCTCACTGAGACCCTTAAGAGAAGCCACACTATGCAGCACTAGCACTTTTCCCTCCTCCCATTTTGCCCTACCAACATCTGTCTCCAAATATGAGTGCTCAGCACTCCCCAGACTCTAAAGAAGCCATGTTCACCATCCTCTGGGAAAAACCCTGGGTTCAGAGCAGAACCCCAGCACAGCATTAGATGCAACAGACAATCCTGAACTAGACAAAGTTATTACTAAGGCAGTGTACAGCACTGGATGTTGCCTAAGCTGGTAGTTTCCATCATCTTTCAAGTAGCAGATTCTCCTGCAGCATTAATAATTTTATTCACATAAAGAATGGACTCAATGATCATTGTGAGTCCCTTCCACCTCTGGGTATTTTATATTCTAAACCACTCAAGTGAGTTTAATACACTTCAGTATCTTGACAACAATTATCCCCAAGCAAATATTTATTAGCCAGCCACTGAAAAACCCAGCGAAGAAAAACCCAGCCTTTGGCAAAAACATCTCACCTGCTTAAGCAATATAAAACTACACACCAGGATGGATGGAACTCAAACTCAAAACCATAAGGATCATTCTGATGGCCAACAAGTTCAAACACAGCCATGTCACCAAGAATAGGGAGGGGGTATTTGGCCAAAAAAGTCAGACTGAACCAAAAGTTTCATGTTCTGTTGTTCAATTGAACTGAATTATTTCTGCAAGAAAAAAAAATCCCTACACACTAGAAGCAGAGTTTAAATGGCAACAGTGGTCATCCCAATTCCAGAAGCTCACCAGATACAGCCTGTAAGCATCAATCCTTCGAATTGGCCCCCAGCACTTGTCCGTGTCGTTGTACTTTGTGCTGTCTCCAACACTGCAAGAATGGTTGCCAGTGACACTGCTGGGGAAGGAGGGAGAAACAAAAGACAATAATTAACTCCTAGGAGATGTCTTCCCCTCTCCTGCATTCAATAAAGAAGAATGAGCAGAGGCCAATCCTCCTCTCTCGCCCTGATCACACTCACGTCCTTACATTTTCTGGACTGTGTAACGCAGCAAGTCACTGAGTAGCAGAGGTTGAAAGGCAAATTCTTGAATTGCCTGCAGTTATTTGCAAGTTTTGTCATTTAATCATCAAGCTGGTGAGCTTAGATCTTTTATGGATCGCTGAGGTTTTCCATTTTCAAGATAGAATTCCAAATCCAGCCCAGATTTGATCAAACAGCACCACTTCCAGTCCAGAGCTAAGTCCATGTAGCATCACCACTCACTGGCCTCAGGCTTAGTAAGCATCACACCCCTCAACTCTTACCCAAAGAGAGAGAGAAGGCAACATATTGCAGAGTATTGCAATCAAACTATGGAGCAACAAGTCTCATGTCTGCAAGTGCTGAAGCTGGAAATATTTCACACCTGAGGACTTGTCTGAAATCAGGTCAGCTACTTTGCAGGCAGGCAGCAGGCACTCAGGTGGGGAATACAAAACAACTTCATCACCCACCCACAAGACATGAGCTGTCCTTGAGTCATTTCTCCACCCCATGCTTTGGAAAGCATAGCTGATCCTAGTTAGACTTATCACCCCATCAAACCCTAAGCCTGCCCTGTTCCCTGGCAGCACACAGGAGTAAGCACACTTACCAGGTCACCTGCATTAGGGAGACTGGCACTGCTGCTGCATAGATTGCCAGATCTCCATAGAGGTAGATAATTATGCAGAAATAGAAGAGGTTGACACCCACTGCAGAAAAAGAAAATATTGTCCAGATTCAGCAGAGTACACACTCTTGCTCTCTGCACTTCAAATACACAAAATTTTTAAGATCTTAAATCACCATTTAAGCTCCATAGTTTCTGCAGCAAACCACCCAAGCTTAGGGAACTTACCATGGAACAGGAACTGACAGGACACGTGGGGTCTCAGAGCTCCACTGCCTCCTTCAATACCTGGCACAGACACTAAGTAAACCCCCTAGTTCAAGCCCATCCTGCAGTCAAGACCAACAGGTCTCACGTAAGTCACCTGCCAGACAAAGCTGCCAGGTCTGAACAGCCACAGGCAAACATCTGGGTGATGCTCTCAGACTCAGTGTGAGCACAGCCTGACAAAGTGAAATGCAGAGAGAGTGTTTAGGCTCTGCTGATTCCAAATCCTCTGACTGCAAACCTGCAGGACCTTCACAATATGGATTTGTAGGGATTTAGCCCTGCAGAGCTCAGATTCCAATGGGCTGAAATTGAGCTGCTTTGGGAGATTCCCTACCACTGGCAACTTGAGCCAAGGTACAATCCTGCAAAGCTTTAAAACTGTTTCTGCATTCCACTTACCCTGATGCCACCACATACACTGTTCCTGCCCCTACTCATTTTTGGATACATTTTTTCTCTGTTTTTTTTTTTAATTATTTTATATTTAAAGCTTGTCCTGCCTTCACCTATGAGGTTAAAAGAAAATTTTACACAAATTAATTGGGTGCACAGAACAGCCTTACTGAGGCACAACAAGACACCGCTGTGAAGGGCTAAAGAAATGTTTGATGAGACTCCAGGATTCTCTTCTTGCAAGCATATAAATCTCACCAACAAATTGGAAACTATTTTATTTCAGAGTCAGATGAGTTACATAATAAAAGCCTCAAATTTATTTAATTTACGAAGTTGACATTGAAGGAAAACAGTTCAAGAAACCTGCCCACACTTTCAAGTTGTGATGCCACCTGATGCTTAATCCCAGTGCAGCCTGAGCAAACCTCACACTCACAGCTGTGACAACTATTAAACAAGGACAACACTGCTGCAGGACTGAAGACTCATTCCTACAGCGCTTGGGTGCCCCAAAGCTTTACTATGTTTTGCATCATACTGCCCCTGGATCTCTGGATGTCAGGAAACATTATTAGGCATTCTCCTTTGTTTAAATGAATTATTCCATATGCTGAGCCTGCTTTGCATGAAAGGGGCTGTATCAGGAAAGCACTGAGAGAACTTCCCCATTTCTGTACAGCAGCACACTAAATAAGTGCTCTAGAGCTGTTCCTGAAGACAAATAGACTTACTACAGAAACTGTCAGATCATTCTGTATAGTTGTCCCATTGTTTTCTTGCTCTGTGAAAGACGTCTTCCGTAAGGAGTCTCTGCATTGTCCTGGAGACAGCAACAAACTACCTTACCAGTCTTTTCCAATTTCCCATTAAGAAGGGTTGAAGGTTTTAAAAAATATCTGACATAGGACAGAAGCTGCAGAGACACGAAGCTCAGGACTACACAGATATCCTGTTTTGGGATCTGTGACTGGTCTCAGAACTCAGCTGCTCCACACACAAAATAAAGCTGACATGACCAGCTAAGCCACAGCAGCACCAGCCAGCACCCCCATTCCAATGCAGACCTCTCTGTCTGCAGGAAGCACAGGTGACACTTCCCTCCAAGACAGGAGGACTTCAGCATCACTTCTTCTATAAACTGCTGCTGACCCTCCCTGATCAATACGTTCATTACTGGGCACAAAACAAGGTGAAAAAAAAAAGCAATTACTTCCTGTGAGGAAACAGCATGATAGATGTACCTAGAATCTATTACTGCAATAAATGACTGCTCAGTTCCAGAAGAAAGCACCCAATATTAAAAAATAAAAAAATAAATCAAGAAAAAAAGTAGTTTTTCAGAGCCAGCTCTTTCAAAAGAGCACACAACCTCTTCACAGCCTAAACCCAAGTCAGCTCCCTTTAAAAAAGCAGACAATCTGAAATTGAGATTTATCCTCAGCTTACTTCCTAGGACTGCAGATTCAACTCCTGTCAGATTGTTGAAAATAAAAATCAGTCAACGGAAAGGAGCAGAGAACTCACTAGAAATCAGGGGTTTTGAGGTCTACTGCACAGCTTTCATCAGCCTTCCCTCTGGAGGCTGTAAAGCCCTCCATCACCTTGGGTTTGGATCCATACTTTGTATATCATCAGTAGACACCCAGCTGTGAAACCTCACAGGCTGGTGCTTGGAGCTGGGAATTCTCCAGTGTGGCCCAGTTTCTCAGCACTGAGTGGTCACTGAGCAGCTGCGCTTGCTGAAGGCCGTTCTGTGCAGCTGTGGGGAGGGAGCACCTCAGCAGGGACCTGCAGAGGGAGGTCCTTCACCTGTCTCTGCAGCCACTTGAAGGCCAGAGGGTGTCTCTGAATCAGTGACAGGGATGGAGCCTCACTGCTGAGCTCAGACAGAAGGAAAGCAGCAAATGAGTTACAGCTGCCCCAAGTCCTTTGCTGTGGGCACCTCACCCCATCTGGAAGTCAAAAGTAGGGTCAGGCCATGGCCTGCAGCTGTTCCACCCACCTTCCTGCAGATGGATTTATCCCTTTGAGATGGGCTGAGCAGACCCTGGGGAGGATCCCTAACACAGAAATCTGATAGCTCTGGCTAAAGCAACATTAAGAAGAGGGATTAAGATTTAAGAGTACTAAACAGTTTATTCCATTTTGCTCGGAAGCGACATCAGTGCTGATGGAGAGCGGACACATATTCCCAGCACCCTCTACTGGCTGAGCACCAAAGAGGCCCAGAACCTGCCTGGCTTCTGGAGGTCCTTTCCAGCTCACCTATGAAGCACATGCAAAGAAGGGGCCTCCTGAAACCTGATGAGAACACTCTGACTCCTGTGATCCCCATCCCTCCACAGCCCAATCCTCAGCAATACTGCTAAACCCTGTTACATGATTTCTCTCAAAGCACTTCTCAAATATTACCCATCAGAGGAACATCAGGAGACAGGGATGTGTATGGCTGAATACAGCCACTTATAGCAGACTATAGCAGAGGGACGGTAGAGCCACAAGCAGCACTCAGGAAGGCTGCCAGCTTCTGCCTCATCTTGCTCGTTCTCTCCTCTCAGGGCTCTTCAGCGCAGCCTCTTATACCCCCCATGTATCATATTTATTTCACTTGTGTGCTCTCTTCTGATGGGTCAGTAGTCAGCTCATTGTCTTCAGTATTAGGCACCTGTCCTACACAGCTGTAAGCCCCTTAGGGAGGAGGCTTAACCACAACCTCACTCCCAATTGCCACAAGCTGTGTGCCTACAAGAAGATGTGTTCACCATATTTTACTCATAGCAAAGCAAACAAGCAAGAAAACTTGCCTAGGGTCATAACAACTCAGTGGTACAGGCAAGACCAGGAACAAGATGTTTCTGACACACTTCACTTCTCTGACTAAAAACATGGCAGCCTAGTACAAGGTGGATTATTTTGATAGTCCTAAGTGACTCAAATCCACAAAATCCCAGAAGAGGCATGCAGGAAAATTAAAAAGTTTTTTTTTCAATTAACTTTAAAATAAAAAAATAAAGTTCAAAGAATATTCACTCCTTAAGCCCACCTGTCCTTCAGAGGCAAAAGCTTTATGCTGGTGTAACACTGATGTAATGTAGTAGAAAACACCCAGCCTTCCATTACCTCTTTGCAAGGTGGCCAGTGAACAAGGGAAAACATCACTTTCCACAAAAATGGGGCCTGACAGGCTCAAAACTGCACAGCAATGGTGTCTGATGATGTTCTGGCTCTGCGCATCATTTCATTGTCCTGCTTTTCAAAATCCTCATCACTGTGGTTTGCATTTCTACCACACGCAGCAATGGATGGGGCTTTATTAGAGCAGGGTTACAAGTCTCTTCGCTGGCATAGAAAAGACATTTAAAAGCAAAAAGACAAGCCAGCTGCTTATCACATCCTCAGCAGGGACCTCTTCAGCAGTTCATGTCCCAGCTCTCTTGATAATTCCCCAGATGCAGACAATTCCTAGAAACTCCTATCAGAAGTCTCTCTCCTTCAGACTGCTGTTAACAAGGCTCAGGGAAGCCTGAATGTCTTATTCTCAAATGCTACAACCAAAATGCAACTGGAAGTTGCAGTTGGGCTCTACTGCTTCAGACAGTGGAGATCACATGCAGTTCAGAAGTAGGTGAACTGCAGTCAGAAAAGGCACTGACTTAGACCTGCCTGTATCAAGAAACTGCTCCCATAACCTGCAGTGTTTTTCTGGTTCCACGCCCACCACAGCAGGCTCTGGCCCACCCAGCCCATAAATACCTTACAGAAACACCACACAGGAGGATGAATACAGTCCACAGAAAGAAGGAACAACACATTTGGGTGGAATTATCACAAACTCAGGATGCAAACCCACACTGAGAAGCATGCAAACTTACAGAACAGCCATACGCACGACATGCAGGAGGACCCAAAGGGTCTTTTGAAAACGTTCATCACTTACCTTTATTGAAGAACATGGAAGCCATCTGGCCCATTTCCACCCTCTCAGTGATTTCAAAGATATTGGCTGAGCCATGCCTCCCTGCAAGTTAAAAAACAAGAAGTGTTTCAACCCCCTCCAATAAGCCCTAAGGCCAGATTACCTGGATACTTGGGAAACCTCTAGCAGCAGTTTGAAGGACAGTATGTACAGCTCCACAGCTGCAGAGTCACTGGGCCAATAACTCTGCTGAAGCTAGTTTAAAGGTGTTTAAAAAATAAGATATTCTCATCTTAGTGATGTAGAGGGAAAAGATCTCTATCAGGCTGCAGAAGGCAAACTGAATTCTCAATGAGTATTATCTTGCAAGTGCTGAAGACTTTGGGGTGAGAGCATGTGGAAGTAAGGGTGAAATGGACAGAGGAGTCCATTGGAACACTGTCTGCAGAGAAGAGGCCTCATACCGGTGAAAGTATGAACTGGGTACTCACTAACTGACAGGATAGGCCGTGTCTCTGCTCGCTCGTAGCCATCTTGGAGGAGAACATCACTGTCAGACACGCCAGATGAAGAATCCTCATCTTCGTCATCCTCCTGGATGAAATAACCAGACCACTGCTGAGATATCTGCTACACACAGTATAGGCTGTGCCATCCCCATCGTCATGGTCGCTTCAAGACACTCAAAGGAAGGTCCCAAACAGGAGGGGAAGACATGCAAGCAAAGTCAATATCAGGAAACCCAGGGGATGCTGTGGAGGGCAGAAGAGGACACTAGCAGAGTAGGCTGAAGTGAGTGACAGGCTCTAGTGTCCCAGCCCCAGGTCACACACACACAGCAACACTGCCCAATTCATGTAGTGATAAGTGGCACAAGGAAGTTGGAAACTTCAGGAAGATCTGCAGTGTTGCAGAACTGGGAGAAAAAAAATAAATCCAAGCATATCTAGCCAGCACAAGCAGATCTAGTTCCTAATTTCATCCCACTAACACCAAGCCAGGGGTCTAAATCAGTGCAAACAATTATGCCTCCCTCTGATCCAGTAAAGCCACAAGTAAGTTTTAGAGCAAGGACATAATTCAGAACTGTCCACAACCTGGGATACTGCCCAAGTAACAGCAAGGACATCCCAGCCTGTCCCAGTTAAATGACCTGAGATCAGCAAGGATTTATAATCCTCAGCACACTCCAAATAGCACCAATATATTGGCTGCCACCTCTCCACATTCACTGAGCAGCGCTTCTGGGCAAGGAGAGCACAATCAGTAAGAAATGTGAACAGCACAAGAAATCTTTCAAAGCAGGAGCAGAAAATAATTTCTTTAATGAGCAACCCCACAGGGAACTAACAGCTATATTTTATATGGCAAAGTTAAGTACAGTAGAAATTTATTTCCTTAGAGTTAGTAATGAGACAAGGCAAAGATGCAGAGGAATGCCAGGAAAATCCTACGTGATAAAACAACAGGAGGAAAAGGAGAATTAAACCCCACACAAACCTTGCGTTTTTCCATTCTCTTCCATCTCAGCTGGGCATTTGCAGCAGCCATGGCTTCTACCACAAACGTTGTAGTCATATAGCTACAGAGAGAATAATTCAATTGATATCATCAGCAATAGTCAAGAACTGTCACTGAAGAGAGATGGAGAATAATTCCCATCTTTTTGTAGAAGCAAACAAACAAACCAAAACAATCCTTTTGCCAGCTCCCCACACACTGTTTTGATAGTGTTTCATCTCAGTTTATTGCTCCCTTCTGCTCTTAAGATTCAGGTATTCAAGCAGACCACAATATGCAGTAAAATATAACACACCTTCAGATATAACAAGACACATTTCCCACAGGAAGGCACATTCCTGGTGTTCCTGTGGGTTGAAGGCAGCAAAAGAACTTTGCTAGAAAGCAAGTTTCCTCCCTCTTTTTAGAACCTAGGACAAACCCAGTTCTACTCTGAAGCTCATGGCAAAGTTAGATTGGTCCTTTAAAGAATCTTACACATGGCATCAGAAGCAAAGCAGCAATACAAGAAGAAGGAGCACATCACACATGCAGACAAATACTGGAGGCCAGTACAAAAGCTGCCCAGGGAGATAGGGATAGCCACTGATGGAAGGAATATCATTATCTCAGCTAAAACCAGTCCTATAATATTAATAAATAAATTTTAAAACCCCCTCAAATCAATCTTATTTAAGGCTTTAAAGTGGTTTCGCACTGCTTCAAGAACTGGATTTGCCTATCAAGTTCAAATAAGAGATCAGTTTTGCAAGAATAAAAGGAACCACTGAAGCTTGTGTAGCAATTTCCACCCAAGCTTTTCCTGCACCAAAGGTGCCCAATGGGCATGAGGAAGTCACAAGTACAAGAACAAAAGCAACAGAGCTCCCAAGGCATGCAGCACTTTGAGCTGTGTCTTCTGAGCTTAATCTAGTGCAGTTCTGGTGCAAAGATTTGGAGGTTTGTGCTCTCCTGCTGACCCTGAAGGATTGTCTGCTGGTGCTGAATTCCATATAATGAATTTATGCTTTTAAACTAAGGTAGCTAAAAGGAACTGCTTCTAAAGCTCCCAGTTACTGGTAATCCCACAGATATCATTTTACCAGGCCTTTGCAGCACCCAGCTCTGAGGTGGGGCAGTCACAAGCATTTGACCATACAGTCTCCCTGCACAGCAGCACAGAACAGATTCCAAAAGCTCTGCCTCCAAACCAAAGGCACATTCAGGCTGGCAGAACTGGTTACTGGAAGGCTGGCACTTCAAAAGTCCACTTGTACAAATGGCAGGAGGGAATTCTGCTTTATTTTATTTTAAAACCAAACAAGAAGCAAGCAGGGATTCCCAGCCCACCAGAAGATGGCAATCACAGCAGTAACTCCTCAGAAATCAGTGCTGTATCCACAGCCTTCAGCTCCACCTGCTGCTCCAGCAGGGAGGAAGCTGGGCAGGGGCTCACAGTGAGCCAGTGTAACAAACAGGAGGCCATCTCCAGAGTCTTGAGCAGCAAAGGTCTGGAAGGGCTAAGACAGGCCCGGCTATACAGGAATTTGTGCTTCTGACACTCTTGCAGCTGGGAGAGCATTACCATAAGGCAAGAGAAAGCTTACACATCTACAAGTCACAAAGCAAAGACTTGACCCTGTGCCACCTGTGACCTGGTTGGTGTTTGGGGAACTGATCTGTGACAGAGGCAAGCATGGAATGTATCCACAGTGAGGACAATGTCAAAAAGGTAGTGGCGATAAAGGTCCCAGAAGACCCTGGACTGGAGGAAAAATCCTTCTCATTAGTCAGGAAATGGGATGTACCAGAGAGTCAGGACATGCATGCCTCCAAATGAGGTCCACACACCACCACAGAAACCAACACCCAAGACACAGAGGGACAGAGCACACAGGAAAACAGCAAAAGTCTTTACACTATCCTCACCCAGCTGAACCTTCCAGTCCCCTAAAGACACACACACACATTCTACCTCATAAATCCCAGGAACATCAGGAGGACGAGGCTGACGAGCCACCCTGCTGTGGCAAAGGCCTTGGGCATGGTCAGGGCTCCCGTTCCGACGATGAGGTTGAACATGTATACCAGGCCAACCTGCAATCAGCCACATGATCCAGCATCAGAGTGTGCCAGGAATCATCCAGAACACCTCACATACACCCTGATTTAAATGGAGAGGGCAATCCCTGAGCCAGCAGGGTGGGAACAAGTCCACGTAAGAAATAACTGGAGGAAGAGACTGAAATCCAAAGAGAACAATGTGGGTGTCAGCACATTTCTGGAGAAACTGATATTCCCATCCATTTTTCTAATTATTTTAAATAATTTTTTTATCTCTAGCTTGTAAAGTTACAAAGTACATGAGGTTTTTTTGTTTGTTTGTTTGTTTTCAAATCACTGCCTTCTACCAGAAGGTCTGTGCTATGCGTTGGGGTCTCTCCTTCTTTTCTGAACACACGTAGTTATTGCTATGTACCTCTCAGGACCTTTTATTCTGAGTCAAGCAAGAAATATCCAAACAGAATTCTAATTCAAAGCCTGCTTGCCATCTTACCAGGAAGAACCTGAGCATATTCTGAAGAAGGAATTTTACTTCCTGAAGGGAAAGTATTTTATCTTCTCTGGCAATGAGCTTTTTCAGTATCCAGAGACAAAAGAGAACTCTGCACATGGACAGAACCCCGCAGGCTAAGAATTTAGCTCAATGAAATATCAAAACTGCCAAAGTTGTTGTGCTTTAGTGTTTTGGGTTTTTTTAATACAGGTCAGAGTCCCTTCAGAGGAAAACCAGTAAAGAGCTGTGTATGAGCAGACTTTTCTGGGCATGGAGCAATTAACATCAGGAGAACTATTCCCCAGTGACCCTGAGAGCACTTCACTTGCATAAGCACAGCAAATTCATCTTTTGCTGAACATCCCAGAATGATGATTTTCCTTTGGTCGCGCAGAAATGAGACTGGTGCCTGTAATGTTCAGCTGCGCTAGACATCTTCAGGGAAAGAGGAGAGTCTCAGCCTTAGAGATTACTCTAGAAAATTCATGCAGCACCAGCATAACAACGTAAGAGCAGGTAACACTAATCCTTGAGGGTCCAGACATCCCAGTTACTGTCTTACTTCTCTATTTTCTCAGTTGTGACCTATTTCTGCAGCCTAATATCCACTTCTCCTACATTTAATCATTAACATGGAGATGAAAATTTTAAAGCATTTAAAATTCAACACACAGATTTCAGGATTTCAGGGCTGGTTCTAAATTTATTGAGTTTGCTTTAAAAGAAAGTGTTTACAAAGTGCTGTTTTTAAAAGCTGACATTTTGTGAAGACTTGTGGCTATGAAAACCAGTATTTCCAGTAATATAGGAAAGCAGTAATTGGCTCTGCGGTTGCACAGGACACCACATTACAGGGAAGAAACCTCTAAACTACTCACTTTCAGTGAAGTGGTATAAAACAAATTACTGCAACAGCTGCAGCTAAGTAAACTTCGAGAAATTCAGGAGAAAATGTTTATATAAAGCAACAAAAGGGAAGAAAGCAGGATAGTTTCAATGTCCCAGTGCCCCCTGTTTATGCCAATGACAATTTGGGTTGATGAAAACATTAACCAAATATAAGAAAGTCGGAAGAAGGATGAAGAGCTGATATAGGATATGAAGCTCCTTCTAGCACTTTTACATCTATACTTCAAGCACACATCATCCCTTTACTTTATGAAAAGTGATCTGTGATGTAAAAAAAAAACCCATAAAACTACAAACACCAAGTATCTTTACCACCCTTTGGCCTCCATCATCTCCTGAAATGCTGAGGTTATGTCCATGAGGAAGTAGGACTGGCAAACACAATGCTGAGGAAAGAGGATTTGAAAAAAAAAAACCAAACAAACCTTGTGACCAAACCCACAAGCAGTGGAACTTACATAGGGAGAGTAAAGCTCTCCGGTGTCAGTGATGCCACCTGCCATCCTGGAGATTGAGGGGAACCCTGGAGCAAAGCCAGAAGGGTATTCTGGGGAGGCTGTTTCCAACTTCTGTTGCCTTTAACCTAGGGAAACATCATAACACTGTGTTGTCTTTGCTGGAAACAGGAAGAACTCACAAGTTAGCTTTGGCACATCAGTTTTCTGGTATTTGAACAGGTTACAGCAGGATCTTGCCCTTCAGACAGACCCCACTCACCAGCACCACTTGGTTCAATACTCTGTGAGTTTTCATACCTGTTAAACTGGTTTAAAGGCAACCAAAAGGCCCTGACCTTTCACAGCATGCGATGACCAAACTTCATCTTCTCCAAACAGCCAGAGGGGCTGTTCCAGACAACTAAAACCTCAAGAGGAAAAACGACTGCCTTGAGGATGATCTCAAACTGCTGCTTCTCATGCAGCTACTACTCCTTGCAAACATGTGCCTCCTACAAATCAAAAAAACAGCCTAAAGTCTCTCCTCCTAAATTCAAGTACAGAAATAAGTAGACAAATGAAAATATTTGACTTATTAAAGACACACCAAGATGCTTTTCACACACCAACATTTCCAAAGCAGAAGCATTTGGGAAACTTTACGTTGTTTTAAAAAAACTAGACACGTATGGGGGAACTGAAGCCTTCTGGAAGGTTTCAGTGTCAATGATTAGCCAAAATTGAATAAAGGGCTTCACACTTCTACATGTGCTCCTACTCAGCCACACCAGCTGGGACAAACCATCAGCACAAGATGAGCGCCACTAAAAAACCCAGTTACAAGCTTGTACACCCACGCTGAGAGCCAGAAAAGAATCAGGCAGCATAGCTCACTGAGGTCATAACTGGACCAGCTTCAGGAAGAGATCAAACACCACCTTTTATAACAAATCTCGGCTCAAAACACTGAAGCCGAGCTTGGCAAACACAGAGCAAGCAGCAAGACAACAGACACTCCGGGACACGGCCGGGGACAGCGTGTCCCCGTGAAGGCCCCCAGCCGAGGCGGGGGAAACCGGCACCAGGGCCCACCGAGGGCACCAGGGCCCACCGAGGGCACCAGGGACCACCG
>VXAX01005624.1:544666-594558 GCA_013399835.1 Leptocoma aspasia | reverse complement strand
GGAGATCCGGACAGTGAGAGCCGTCTCTCGCTCCCGAAAGCTACTAGGCCACGTTGCCCCATCGCTTAGCCTCGCCGGAGGCACGGAGTGGGGTGTTAGGTTTCTCCCTTAGTGCAGAGGCCATGAAGATTAACCAGGATATGGTGCTGCGAGGAAAGAAGGTGACGCTGGTGCCCTACACGGCTGCACACGTGCCCCGGTACGTGCCCCGTGCCCTCCTCGGACGCTCCTGCATGGTCTGATTTCACTTCTCCCTTTGAAGACAGTGGGTTGGGGTCAGGAAAGGTGTTGACTGCCAGCTGCAGGGCCCGCTTCCCCTGTGAATCAGTCGGTGAGGTGCCCTCAGTGCCCGGCAGCACCATCCCTGTCAGGGCTGTGCTCTGTGCCGACTCTACTGTCAGGCAGAACTTCACCTGTGCCACTGGGAAATACCTGGCTGTGAGTGAACACAGCAGTTCTTCTGTTCATTGAGGCCTTTCCCTGGTGACGGTGGAAGAGCAAAGCTTCAGCATGTAAAGCCAGGTGGATGTTAGATAAATTAGGCGTGCCAACAATTTGTAAAGTAAATCAGCACAAAGATACCAGCGTTAGTGTTTTGTGAGTGTCCAGGAGGTGCTGTGTCAGTGTCACTCGGGATGAAATGCACCAGAACTCAAAAACATCAGGTGTGCATTGGGCACTCCAGACAAAGCTACAAAACAGGCAAACTTCCTAAATTTCCAGAGAGCACTGTGTTCCATAAGGGACAGAGGCTTGTGGATACATTTTAAGTTGCCACAAAAGCCGGGCTGGTGTTTCCAGAGCTGCTTTATGACGGCCTAACCCCTAGGGCACTGGGAGGGATCCTCCTGTGGTGCTGCAGCTGGAGCAGTGATGTGGGGCTGGGTCCATTGCCAGGTACCACGAGTGGATGCAGTCGGAGGAGCTACAGCGACTGACAGCCTCGGAGCCCCTTAGCCTGGAGCAGGAGTACGAAATGCAGCGCAGCTGGCGGGATGATGCTGACAGTGAGCATCTGGAATGCTTTCTGAGGGAGGGTGGGAGCGGTGAGCAGGTCCTTTCCATTCTGGGAAGGACCCACAGTGAGCTGGGAGCACCCCATGACTGGGTTCCCCTAAACCAGAGGTGATGTGACACTTTCTACAACAGCAGCATAAACTGGTTTTCTCATTACAGCTGGCATGTACTCAGGGAAGTGGAGAATATCCACTTCCTCGAGCTGTTTGTGTTCTTTTTATGCAGTTTTCCAGAGACTATAGTGATTCATTTCCCAAAGCATTTTGTACTGAGCTAAAAATCATTAAGCATCACTCCTGCACAGCCAACACTCCCCAGGTCTGATCGTTGCAAAAAGGTAGAAGGAGGTTGTATTTCTCCTTGATAAATTGAATGATTTTATGATCACCTGGTAGAGGTGTGTTGACTGAATTGGTTCCTTGACTCTTCTACAGGTAATGAATCACTACCCATAAAAGCCTGGTAGAAATTTAGTGAGCTGGAAAATATTGAAGCTGGCAAAGACCTCAGTCTGGAGCATTTGTCTTAGGTGGCATTAAAAACCTTACTCAGAGTGGCAATAACATGGACCAGGTGAATGACTCAGTTTCAGGCAAAAAAACAATTCTTTGCCCCAACTTGCTGCTGAGTAAGACAAGGCAAGGAGACCTCAGACATAGAAAGGAAGTTTTCACACTTCTTCCACAGGCCGTTTCTAGCCTTGGTGTCTGTTTCACCCTCACAACAGGTTTTTCCAAGTATTGCTTTCATTTCTGTGAATGGGAACAGGCACACCTGGTGTGGGAAGCCAAATTATTAACTCTTCCTTGCTGTTAACACATGGAAACTGTTGTTCCTCTGTCCATTATGCACCTTTAATTTCATTCTTTGGTAATTTATGAGTAATTATCAACACACTCTGAAGATGCTGCCACATTCTTGTTTGCCCCAGAGTGCACCTTCATCGTGCTGGACTCGGAGTGCTGGCCTGGGCAGGTGGAGGAGAACTCTATGGTTGGGGATGTGAATCTCTTCCTCACCAACGCCGAGGACCCGACTGTGGGCGAGATTGAAATCATGATTGCAGGTCAAGTTCTGCTTCATAGCTTGGGGCTCTGTCACTGTGGCTGCATTCTGCGGACAGATGTTGATGTTCCTGCATCAAATTTTTATTCTCATGCTTTACCATGCCTGTTCAGCCCTGATCAGTCCATGGCGTGTTCAGGTCACAGCCTCTTCTGAGAAGAGTCTGGTGTGGCTGGTTTGTCTCCCCTAACTGGATGCTGACTCTGTGTTGTCTCTTTCAGAGCCCAGCTGCCGTGGCAGAGGGTTTGGCAAGGAGGCAACTCTGCTGATGATGGCCTATGGTGAGGGTGGCTCAGTGCACAGGAACAGGAGTGTGGTGGGGCTGGGATCTGGGAGCACATAATTCCTGGTGATGTAGGCAGGGTAATAAGAGATGCATCTGCCCCACAACTGGAGTCCTGTGCTCTTATAGGTGTGGCATGTAATAGAAGTGCCTCTCTCTCTGATTTCTCCTGCAGGAGTGAGAAAACTGGGGATCACCAAGTTTGAGGCTAAGATTGGTCAGGAAAATGAAGCCAGTATCTGCATGTTCAAAAAGCTTCACTTTAAGGAGGTGCAGTAACAGCCCATCTCCCCAGAGAATGTGAGCAGCATTTGCCCTGCAGCTGGGATTGAGCTGCTTTCTCTCTTGTGTGCTGCAGGTTGCTGTGAACAGCATTTTCCAGGAGGTGATGCTGAGGCTGGATGTCAGTGATCAGGAGAGACAGTGGCTCCTGGAGCAGACAAACCACGTGGAGGAGAAGAGTTATGCTGAGCTGAAACAGCCAGCTGGGGTGCTGGACACCTGACAGACACCTCCAGACACCGGCTGGGTTTCAGGGGAGAAATCGGACATTGTTGCAAGGTCTGGGTGTGGAGGACACCAGTGAGCCAACACTGGAACTGTTTTCATCTGTCTCCTTCAGCTGCTTTGTCATCTTGTCAACTTTGCACTTTGCTCTGCCAGCCAGGGTTACTGCCTGAAATTTGAACCTGGGGAACAGCCACTAACTCACAGTATAAGCAGAAATATCTCCCACTGCTCTTAAATCAGGATTCATCAGTGAGGGCTTTTCATATACTGGCAGCTCATTCTTCTTTACTCTTGAATTAAAAAAAAAAAAATCACGAAGATCTGAGGTGCCTGAGTATTACGTGGGGCTAAGCTGCTCTCTTTGGCAGCTCAAGGAGTGGTTTAGAAGTCGTAAAGGACAGCAGAGACTCTTTAAACCCAGTTTCGTGGGGTCTGGTAGGTTGCGTGGGGAGAACTGCTGGGTCCTGGCAGGGAGAAGCCCAGATGTGGATGAGCACAAAGGGCAAGTTAATATGACAGAAATTGTTGATACTGGCTGATCAAGACTAGAGCTGAGCCCCACCATGATGAGGGGGCTGAGAGCTGCAGGAGGCTTCTGAGACAAACTACCTTCAGCTTCAGGACTGTATTCCAGATCTCAGGCCAGCGGTGATGTTGCACTTTTTTCCTTGGCTGCTTTGATGAAAGTAAGGAGGAGAACACACTGAAAGGAGACAGCTCCCTTCTTCCACCAGCTCAGGACTTGCTCTGCTGAGCCTGGAAGCTCCATTTGCTGCTCTCCACTAAGATAAAGATGAATGTGGGGAAAATATCTCTTACTGGGGGGCAGATATATTTAGGGCAGGAGTTATCCAGCCTTTGCTGCAGTAGATCTGAGATCCATGGATGAAAAAGAGGCACTTGCCTGATTCCCACTGGACAGACTTCCCTGTGCAGTTACAAAGCCTGATCTGTCCTGCCCTACACACAAGTGTCCACAGCAGGGAAGCTGCTAAGAGGAGAGGACAGAAGGTAAGAAGGATAACTGATGCTCCTGTGTGTTTTCATACTCTAACAGCAGCTGTAATAGCTAATCCTAGACCACAAATTATCTGTTTCAGTGATGGAAGATCAGGTAATAACTTTCAGATTTGCCCAGGGATGTTTTGGAGCTTGGCAGTCTGTGGAATTTTTAGTGTTGCTGTGCCTGTATTTTTAGGACCTGGGGGCTTTAGTTTTCCAATTTTAGCTAATTTAAATACATGATTCCTGTGACTAATATTAAAGCCAAGTGTGGGAACAGTGTATCATGGCATTTTAAACAAGCATTTAGTGCGGATTTAGTTGTAGTGAAAGCTTTGTGTGGTAATAAAGTGAAGAGCAGCTCTACTTCCCGCTGGGATTACCATGACAAGGGCTACTAATCCTCCTGCTCCCCATCACCTGCTGCAGGCAGAAATGGACTCTGTCCTCCAGAACAAGATTTGCAGAATCTGCTGGGTGAACTGCTAGCTCTGGTGCTCCTTCTGTGAAGCGTCTCATCCCTCTGCCGGAGGAGCAAGGCCAAACTGGCAGGAGAGATGTAGCTAGGCTGGGATTTGCTCCCCTAAAAGCCGAACAAGATGGGAAAAATAATTTCTTTTAACCTCTGCTGCCAGGGGGAAGGGGCAGGGTGATCTCCTGTCACAGCTCCCCATACCCAGCTGGTTGCTCTGGAGCCAATGAGGGCCCCACTTGGCATCCCTGGTCCCCAGCAACGCCACTGCACTGCCCCAGCTCCACAGGCAGCTGGGAACAGCCTTTCCCTGGCAACCCAAAACAAAGCTGGATATGTCCCAGAGCTCAGCCCACCCCAAAGGCTGGGGGGAAGAGTCCTGGCAGGGCTCAAAGCGGGTTCCCACAGGGAACCAGTGCCCAGCTGCTCTCACCAGGCCAAGAGGCAAAAGATGCTGCTGGGACCCATTGGGTGGCCCCAGTCCTGCCCTGCATGAGCTGTCCCACCCTGTGGCATCCATCTCAGATAGGGGTGTCCTGCTGCCCCAATGGGATGATGGGAAAACAGGGGATGGGGGCTCACCATCCCTCAGAGGACACTTCTTCGGAGGATGAGACAAGCTGGAATGGGCTCCCCCAGCTTCCAGGAGGAAGTGACAGCCTGCACATCCCCCAGAAATCTGGTGGCACTTTGTCACCTCGGTGTCATTTGAGGTGCAAAGATCTGTGACCATTTGTGTGCTCAGGTGGAAAAGCTTCTTTGCAGATTTGGAGCACAAAACAAGAATGTGCAAAAGGGGAGGAAGCGAAGATACCAGACAGAGGCCAGGCACAGCCCAGCCTTGTCCTACTGTGCCACCAGTCTGGCCCCACTGAGCCACCCAAGGCTACATCCATCCATTCATTCAGAGGGACAAGCATCGCTCTCCTCAGTGATCCTCCATGCCTTCCCTCAACCCAGGTGCAACCCAGGCTCATCCCAAAAACCCCCACAGGGGCTGGAGACACANGGCCCAGTGTCCCCCAGTTACCTGCCTTTCCCCCAAGCCCCTGGCCACAGCAAGCCCTCTGCACCCCCTCATGCTCTTGAAGGATTTAGCCTTAAACCAGATTTGTGAAGTCAGAAAGGTTTATTCCAGTAAACATAATTTCTCTTGAGCTCAACAATACAACACCTGATTGCAGCATATGGAAACAAAACATCCACAGGAAGAATTTCCACAAAATACAGGTTAAAAAAAAAGTGATTGGAAAAACACTCATTTCAGAAAAAAAAAAAGAGTCCGTGAGAAGCTTTTAAATTAAACAGTGTTGGATTCAAACCCTGATTGGCTCCATCTCTGAGAGTGTGCAGGAGCAAAGGAGACTATTATTGCTTGCTGTGCTGACTCCAGACACCCTCTCTTCTCCCAAAATTTTCCCCAGGGCAGGGTACTGGGCACTCCCCAATGCTGGGCACCCATACCCCTCCTTGCAGCTAAACAGGCAAAGGGACAGGGTCATTGTGGACAGAGCTTGCCAGGCCACGGTCAAACACCCTGGCTGTGGTCAGTGGCTGGGCTGGTGGGGTTTGGTAGAAGACACTAAAAGCCTCAGGTTTTGGAGTTAAAGGGTAATTTGGGGGGATCTCAAATGGAGATGAGCTTTGGAGTGGAGAAAAAAACAGGGGACAGTGGGGACAAGGAGTGTTGGGCATCAGGCTACCCCAAATCCTTAATCCCTTCCAAACCCCTGCTTGTGCCTACCAGGGTGTGCAGGGCTTCAAGGCAGGGCTGGAGGAGCACCCTGGGGATGAGATTTCAGGAGGGGGAACCCCCAGAACCCCCGGCCCAGAACCCCTCTGCGGGGATGCTCATTGGCCACCAAACCCCACCACTTGGGTCAGGGTGATAGGGAGCAGCCCCACATCTCCACCAGGAGCCCATGGCAGGGAGGAGAGGAGTGCAGGAGAGGTTGGTATGGGGCTGGAGGGGGCTAGAAGACCCTCACCCTGCCTCAGGGCCTTCACAGGTTGCTGAACAGTTCATTTTTCTTGCTCCAGTCCATCTGGGGTGCCCTCTTGCTGGTGCGCTTCTGGTGTGCCCGCTCCTTGGCCACAGCCAGCGGGATGTCAAGGTCCAGGAGGGAACCAGATGCTGAATGGTGTTTGTCACCCTCCTGTGTGCGAGGTTGGGGATGATAGGCGGTGTCAGCCCCACTGTGTGTCCTCTGGACAGCCCCATGGTGGGGGCTCAGCCCAGATCCTGCTTTCCAGCCACCACCTCCCCCCAGCATTCCCAGCCCTACCTCGCTGTGGGTCTCGCTGGCGTTGGGGGACATGGCCAGTGGCACAGGGCTGGACGGGCTCTCGGACACCGAGTTGGACCGTGGCTCTCCACCATTTTCCTGAGGGGAGCAGGGAGGAAGTATGAGCTCCAGCCCTGGGGCTTGAGAACAACCTCCAGAGTTGCAAGTCCCACCCACGGGGCCATGAAATCCATCCTTCCCACACGTAATCCCCTGCAAGCTGCAGGCACATAAATACCTCTAGCACTGCCCATCCAGGGCGGGGAAGGATTAAACCCCGGCCTCCTGCCCTGGCTTTAGCAGGAGGAGGAGGGTGGCTGCAGGGCTGGATGCTACTTCCCCACTGCAGCACGAGGGCTCCCAGCCCTGGAGCATCAGAAGGGAAAAGAGTGGAGGAAAACAGCCACCTCCATGACAATCAGCACCACAAGCATCCCCCTTCCTGGAGGACACCAGTTCCCTTCCCTGTGGCACCATCTCTTGTGTGGCAGCCTGAGACCACTGTGACATCTGATGGCATCACCCGCCCATGGGCAGAGGGGACATGAATAGGAGGGTCCCTGACTGGAGATGGGCATAGATGGAATTAAAATCAGGACGAGGCTCTTACCTTCCCTATATCACCATTGGCTACTGGTTCTGGCAAGGGACCTGTGGGATAAGGACAAGGGCACTGGGTGAGGATGTGTTTGCTTTGTCCCCTTGCCAATGGAGGGGAAGCCAAGGCTGTACATGGCCAATGCTCACACAACACTGCCCAGGGTCTGGCCAGGTCCTGAATTTTTTAACCACCCACGGCAGCCAGCCTTGTGGCACAGGGGAATGCTGCCAGACACATCCCCATGATGGCAGCCGTGATGTGGAGCCCAGTGAGACCCCTTCCCCATCTTCCTGGGGACCCTCTGCGCAGCAGAGGACAGCAGAGGACAGCAAAGGGCAGCTGACGTCTGTTTGCTCCCCAAGCCATAAACCCTAACAAAGTGCAACCCAGGGCCATAAACCTGTCCATGTCAGCCCCACCAGCCCGGCATGAGGCCCTCGGCCAGGCAGGGAGATGCCAAAGCTCAGCCCCAGGGTGATAAGACCACCTCCCAGGGCTCAGCACCCTTAGGTTTGGTGAGAAGGTGACACAGAGCCAGCAGAGGTGGCACAAACCCCTCCCAGCAGCACAGTCCCCAGCCCACCTGTCAGGTGCTGCTCTGAGGGCACCACCTTACACTTCTTGAAGAACTCATCTGTGAGGATGTCCACCACCAGCAGCCTGGTCTCGTCACCACTCTCCTTGATGGCTGCCACCACATCGCTGTGCTGTTTGCCCTCCATGCAGACACCATTCACCTGCAGGCACCACATCACCACTGGAGCTGGGGGACATCCATCCCTCACAAGCACCACGGAGGGGTCAGTACCAGCCTTGCTACCAGTCATAATCCCAGCATAGCCACCCCAGAGCCTCCACAGGCATTCACAGCCTCACAGGCATTAGCAGTGAAGCCAGAAAAACCTCATTAAAAGTAGATTTTCCTCTGAGTGATTGGCATGGGATCGAATGGGCAAAGCTGGCAGGGAACTCCCAGCAGCACATGGACTCAAGGCTGGCACAAAACCCTTGTGCTATGCCATGGTCTCCAGAAACCCCACAAGCTTCACCCCAGAAGAGGCAGCAGCCCCACATGCTGGTGAGCAGCATGGCTGGGGCTCAGTTGGTCCTTGCTCTCGTGGACCATCATCCCACCTGGCACAAACCTGAGCTCATCCCCACCCCGGTCATACCTGACAGCAGGACTTGCGACCATTGTGCACCTTGTCCCCAACCTGCCCCACCCCATGGGATCCCTGGGGACAGGGGACAGTGCTACTGCTAATTAACCCCCAGACAGCTAATTAATGCTCAGTCCCAGCCCTCCACAGTGCTGCACCCCTGGGTGGGGACTGGCAGGCTGGTGCAGGTCAGGTGGCTGTGCCGTGAGTCACCAACAGCACCAGGGACACTGTGCGCCTTCCTGGCCAAGGGCAGCTGCCTCCCAGGCACCAGGATGTGAGGGAATGCCAAGCTTTTCAGAGAGACTGCTCAGACCTCCCCTCACCCCAGCACACCTCGATGATGCGGTCCTGGGGGGCCAGCCCTGCTGCCTCAGCTGGTGAGCCGGGGTCGACGGCGCGCACGTATTGCCCTGGACGACTTTTGTCACTGTGCAGGTTGAAGCCGTAGCCATCAGGGCCCTTCTTCATGTGGCACAGCCGAGGTCTTAGCTCCCCCTGCAATGGGAACAACCTGTGGGTGAACTGCTCCTGGACACTCCAACACACAAGGACAGCACCAGGAACCCCAGACAGCTGCTGGAGTAGCAAGGACGTCATCCTCAGGTGGCCACCTTTGGGCACTGACACCTCAAGATAGGATGCAGGGTGCCAAACACCCTATGATCCTGGGCTCTAATTAATTAATTAGGTGCAGGGCATACTAATTGTGGTGAAACATTGAAGAAACTTGTTACTATGTGTGTGTTCCCAGACCACAATCTTCCTTTTGGGATCAGGATTGCAACTGCCATGAAGGTGGAGGAGGAAAGACAGCTCAGTCTGCTGGGAAGCACCCTCATTCCACCCCATCCCACCCAGGAAGCTTTGGCTACTGGAGAGGTCTCAGGTACTGGCACAGGTCCCCTCCATCACGTCTTGCCAACTGTAGCCCCTCTCCATGGCAAACCATGGGCTCAGGGAGATCCCCCACCCCAGAGCACCCCACAGCCATTGTCAGCAGAGAAGGGCACACAGGGCTCAGGCAGGCAGCTGGAACCCAGATGGAGCAGCTGTAATGCTGAGGCACTTCCATGCCCCAGCATGACCTTCCAGGATTGCAAAACAGAAACCAGCTCCACGGGGGCGGTGCAACTGGGACATTCACCTCTCCAGGAGGCAACACCCAGCTCATCTGCACCTGGTTTCACCTTGGCCTGTGGATCCACCCGTACCGGGAACCAGAGAACCCCACTGGGGCACAGCCACGCACTTGGCCCACTTGGTGCCCTCTAAGCTCCCCACATGGTGAGCAGCAGGATAAAGCAGGAGCATCCCCAGGAGCCTAGCACACAGGAACTGCCTTTATTCACCCAGCAGGGAGTGCGATGTCCAGGACGCATCAGAGGAACCAGGTGACACAAACCAGACACCTGCATGTTGCACTGTCAGAACTGCTCTGACCCTAGCACCCAATACCACTTTTACAAATTATATATAAAATGGTTTGATCCCACCTTGACTACCAGAACCTGGGCTTTGGTTGGGCTCTCCCAGCAGCCAAGCCTCACTGAAACTGCTGGAATATTCCTCACCAAGGGGGCTAGTGTTTAATCTCTCATCCAAGATAATTTTTTCTCTGTTAGTACCCATAGCATCACTGAGGACATTTGCCTTCCCACACCTCCACTGGGGTGCTCTTTACCCCCTGCACAGCACTCTTGCATCTTGCCACGAAATCACCTTTGCCCACTGCAGGGAAAACCTGGGTCCTGGGGTGCTGACACCCCATATCTGACACGCTGGTGTGGCACAGGGTCCCACACAGGCTGGGGTGATGCATTTACAATTGCTAAGCCAAACACTGCAATAAAGCCCCGATAAAGCCCCATCCTCTTGCACAACGCCTTCCTTCACGGTCAAGGCCGGCCACCACCCCAGCACCACTTGACAACGCCCTGGGAACGGAGGTGCAGGCAGCACCCAGCACATCTGCCAGGACTGAAGGTGATCCCGAGATGCCTCAGAACTGGCCTGCAGGACTCACTCTCCATGTGTCTCAGCTTCACATGCCCAGTGCAACAGCCCAGCTGTGGATTCACTGGCTGGGTGGAGGATTGTGGCCCCCTTGACTTCGCCCCTTCCGCCCTCCTGTCCTGCCTGTGCCCAGGTGGCAGCAGGTTCACAGGGTGTGATAGCATCCTCCACCCAAGTAGAAATCCCAAGCAATGGTAGGGACAGACAGCACTCAAAACAAGGACAAAAGGCAGGAGCTGCTGGAGCCTGGATGAAGGCAGCACCTCCCCAGATCCCTGCCCTGGCTCGACCCTGAGCAAGGGGTTCAGGCTCTGGAGCACCCACACTGCTGGTGCCCTTGGCAGCACTGTGGGGTTGCTCCACGCCAATAGCTCAGGACAAAGCTAGAGGGAGCACCCAGCAAGTGGTGCTGGCAGCGCTCCCGGGCGAGGAGGAGGAGGGAGGGCTCTGCTTCCACCCATACCAACAAAGTCCTGGCAGCTTGGGCTCCTGAGATGCTGGTGCCATTAATTTTTGGGGGGGATGGGAAGTCCTGCAGGGTGGACAGATGTCTCAGGACACAGGGACAGGTCACGGCAGTGAGGGAGGCACTGATCCTGCAAAGGCAGCTGGCCAAGGCAGCAGCACTCGGTGCAAGGGCAGCCTGGCCAAGCCATGACCCGGCCCCCCAGCATGCCCCCGCCAGCAGCGGGCAGCTCCTCCAGGCCAGCGTGCCAGGCTGCCTGCGCCCTCCCGAAATCACAGAAACCCTGCAGGCAGCCACAATTCTGCCATCCAGAGAGGAAAACAAATCCTCCAGCACCCGTATCCTGCCCATCCCATCCATGGGGTGAGCACCCCATGGCAGGGTATCCTTTCAGCCCCAAAGTCTCCTTTGGGCTGAGCAACGTGAAGCAAGAGGGTTTGGGGCCAACACCCGGAATGTGAGAAGACCCGTGGCTATGGAGCTGGGCAGTGGAAATGCCCCTAATTTCTCTAAGCTGCTGCAACCTGTCCTGCAAAGCCAGCAGCTCACCCGCCACCCTGGGATTAGCCAGCACAGCCTTGTTATAATCAATTACAACCTCTGCAGGGAGGACAGCAGGGGAAGCTGGAATCAGCCCCTTGTACAGGCATCCCATGCCACCTCTCTCCTCTACACCCAGGGAAGGCAGAGAGGTCTCTGTCTGCAGAGATGCCCGCTTGGGATGAGGCCTTCTGCAGCATCGCACTGCTGTTCCTACCCTGAAACACGATTTGGGGCACACCCAGATGCTTCTCCCTCTGCAGCACCTTCAGCCACCTGGCAGGAACCAGCAATTCCAGGATTGTGGGGACTCCAGCTGCACAATATGTCAGGACTCACTCCCCATTTCCCAGTCCCTCAAAGCAATTTCAGGACAGCCTTTGAAGCCTCAAGTCCCAGGAAATTCACTGCAGCCCTACAAGCAGAATCAAGCCTGCTGGTGGCAGCAACATTCCCAGTTACTCAAAGAGGAACAGAACAGCTCTGGGGATGCCTGAGCCAGCAAATTCACACGGGTCCCAAAATCTGGCGCACACATTTGGGCTTCATACAAAGAGGATGCAAAGCAGCCTCCTTGCAGCATCCCTGTCACGTCCTGTTTGACTGGAGCTGCTTTTCATGCAGCTGCCTTGAGAGGAAATTTAATTCCTTTCCTAATTAAACACCAGCTACCCCAGCGCAATGCTCCCAATGCCAGGGGAACTGCTCCCTCTTACACTCTGAAACCCAGCCCTGGGAGGCTCTCCCAGGTTTTACAAGGAGGAGTGAGCCTTGCTGGCAGAGAGGGCTCTAATTTAACACTAAATTTCCAAGAGGGAAGCCTGGGGCTGGTAGCAAATGCCTTGCCCTGGTACCAGGGCACTGTGCTGGCAGCATCCGGTGCTGCCCTGGGAACACTGTGACGCTTGCACTAAACTTTCTTAAGACACTGTTGAGCAGCTGAAGCCTCCGGAAACAAACACGGGGGGAGATAAACTGTCACAGCTCTTGGTGGGGGAATACCCCCTCGGCACACGGCCCCAGGAAAAAGGGGCTGACCTGAGGGGAGTGAAACTGTCACCACACTGGCTCAGCACTGCAGACAGGGGTGCATGGATCAGCTCCCCAGTGAGGCTCAAAACGTCCACCAAACCATCAGGAGGATTTGCACACTCAAGATTTGACAGGAATGAAAAAAGGAGCCCACGACAAGTCTCCCAAAACTGCCTCAGGGATCCGTGGCGGTGTCCGAGCCCCCTGGCAGTCCCAATCGTGCAGGACCCAGCACAGCTTGGAGAGAGAATGGATTCTGCTGGAAGGTGGGAGATACTGAACATTGCTCACCACAAGCAGCCCTCTCAGCTCTTGAGCGTCTCCAGGCTTGTTAAACAAATAAAGGCAAGTCCAGCCCAATAAAGCTAACAGGACATGCAAATCTCCCACTTCCCCAGTGATCCTAGGGAATCCCACCAACCCGCAGTGATGGGATGGGGCGGCGGGGGGATGGAGCAGCCAGCACCAGTTGCCTGCCAGTGGCTGGGAACAGGCCACCAGTGTGTTCCTGCCTCACTGGAGAGAAATCCCTTCCTGCCTGTTCCAGCTTGGCTCAGCATTCCGCCTGGCATCTTCCAACCCTGCTTGGTGGGTGCCTGGCCTGGGCGATGTCTCTAAACCCACCTGCATTTTCCATTGGGCCCTGCCTGCAGCCACAGGATTTCCTGCTGCTACCTGTTGAGAAACCGTCTGGGGCCTTGTGGCAATGTCACCCCATGTCACCTGCTTCCTGATCTAGTGAGGAGAGAAACCGCTAGCAGAGAAACCGCCAGTAGTAACTGTGCATGAGCTGTACCCCAAGCCTGCTCCCCAAGACTGTGGGGAATCTTTAGCCAAGACTGTCCCCCAAAGCCTATGAGGTATCTCCAGCTGGGGCTGTCTCCCAAAATCTTGTGGGGCATCTCCAGCTTCCTAAGCTCTTTCCATCATCCAGCCAACACAGTGAGTAGGCAGCAGTCCCACAGCATGAGAGGGTTTCATCCTCTTTGGGGACCGTACATCCTCAGTCCCCAAGCCTGGCAGGGGACTCACATGAGCTGTATTAACAACATCCCTTTTATTTTTCCCAGCCCATGGAGAGGTCTGGGGGCAGAAAGCAGAGCAGAGACAGCCTTACTAGCCCTGACGGAGCGCTGGCACTGTGACATACAGGAGAGCAGGCACGTTCTCCCTACATGGGGCAGCACCAGAGCCCAGCACAGGGCCACACACAAGGGACGTGGGATGATACAGGGGGCAGCGAGCAAGAGAGACAGCACAGGGATAGAGCATGGCTGTTCCCACCCAAATAAGCCCATCAAGGAGGTGCTGGAGTGATGTTTTAGCCAAGCAGGGATGACTGCTGTGCCTGCAGTGGATCAGCTCAACCAGGGGAACAAGCACAAGGCTAAAGTCCAACAGGAGACACAGCTCAAAACCACCTAATCCTCAGCAAAACCCGATGTGACATCAGCTCAGTGAAGCACCAAGGTCTTCCTGGGGCTCAGCATCAACACTGGGAAGGCTCCACTGAACCAGCCTCTCTGGGAACAGGTCATAAGATTTCCCCAGAAGGTTCCTCACACTGGGGACTAAAGAGGCTGCTGCCCAGGGAGCCATCCACATGTCTGTTGTAACAACAAACACGTCTTTGCTGGGTAAATAAAAAGCAGTATTATCTTCCAGAGCGTCTCTTAGGAACCGATTGGGGCATGAAAGGTCAGTTGTTTCTCAATTCCTCACCTTTCTACATCACTTCGTTTGTGCAACTGCTCACTCCCACGCCTGCTTAAGGCCGACATTCCTGAGTTAGGAAGTGTCAGTGGGGACTGACTGCCAGGATCAAGCCCCCAGCCCGGAAAGGGCTCTGCTATCTTCACTCCACAGCAGAGACTGAACACGCTCAAAGCAAGAGCAACTACCACTAGTATCTGCAGTCTCAGCCCCAAAAAACACCCACGGGTTTTTTTTGTTGTATTTTGGGGTGGGTTAGTGCCAGCCACTCTCAGCCCAGTCCTGGGCTCAGCTCTTAAACAAAAGCTCGTCAAAGCTCGCCGTGTTGCTTTTCTCACCCCGTTTTACCGGCCCCGCAGCACAAGGATGGGCCAAAGGGCTCCAGGACTCAACGGGTTCAATTATGGGTCCAACCAGCCTGGTGTGCCCGCCTGCCCCCGCCCGTCACTGACCCGGCTGGGAGACAGGACCATAAAGAAAAAAAAAAAAAAAAGAATTATTTAAAACAAAAAAGGCAAAGCAGTCGGGCGCGGCAGAACCCAGGGCTTCTGGGGAGCCGCGTTTAAAGCAAAGCAAAAACATGAAAGAAAGAATCGAGACTGAAACAAAACGCTTAGGGCAGACGCGGCGGCCGCGGCTCCCGCTCGCTCGCCTGGAAGGCGACAACCGCGGCCGGCCGCAACCTTTCCTCCTCGAACAACACCCTCTGCCCCGAAAACTTCCGAGCCCCAGTCCCCCGGCCGCTCATTTACCCGCTGGTCGCCACCGCTGGGTTCCCGCGCCGCGGGCTCCGCCGGCATCGGGGCCGCCTGCCCGCCGACCACCGGCGGCTCGGCACCCGCCTCGCCCCGCTTCGGCACCTGATCCTCGGCCGTCGAATCTACGACGAGGAGGCTGACGGCGCCGGCGGCGGCGCGGATCCGCTCCACCACCTGCTGATGGCTCTCCCGCTCCACGTTCTCGCCGTCCACCTCCAGCAGCCGGTCCCCAGCGCGCAGCCCCGACCGCTCGGCCGGCGAGCCCGCCTCCACCAGCCGGATGAACTGGCCCGGCTTGCCCTTCTCGCCGTGCAAGTGGAAGCCGTACCCGTCCGGGCCGCGCTCCAGGCGGCACAGCCGGGTGGCGGGGCCCGCGCCGCTGCTCATGGCGGGGGAAGTGGCGGGAACAGCACCGAGCCCGTCCCGCCAGCCGCACTCAGCGCACTGCACGGCAACGGACCCGCGGCACGGCTTATATAGGGGGGCGGGGCGCGGGCTCGGCGGCCTCCAATCGGAGAGGGGGTTGGGATGATGCCCGCCAAATAAGGAGAGCGATGGGGCGTGTCTATGCAAAATTTTAAGTTGCGGTTATGCAAATATAGGTGGGGTGGGTATGCAAATATATTCTCGCCCCGGTGGGGCGTTCTGGGCGCGGCGCCGTCGGATCGTGGTGCCTGCAGCGGGACCGGACCCCTCCCCCGTGCGGCCGGGCCACTCCCCCCCGCAGCCACCTCCGCCTCTCCCTGGTGCCACCCAAGCCCACCGCGGCAAGTCCCGATCCTCGCTGAGCTCCCGCCGCCGGGGATCGGCTCTGCCACCGTCTCGGAGACAGCCCCGATGGTGGCCGGAGATCGGCGGGACGCTCCCAGCTGTTCCCGCTCCGTGGCACATCCTGCTCCGTGGCCTCTCGGGTAACATCCATCCCATACCCTCGCCCAGTCCTCGAAAGCTGCAGTTGGTCCCAGCGCTGCTCCGACGTAGAGGGTGGAGGGATGCTCAAAGCTTCGACAGTAAAATAAAATCCCCAAATTGAAACTGCGTGGGAAAGCGGGCCGGGAAGAGGGCAGGCAACTCGCTTTGCAGTGGAAATGAGATACTAGCCCTGTTCCCCTAGTCGCCTCTGAACCTTGCTCAGCACCCTAGGGCTGGGCGCCCGAGGCGGGGAAGGAGAACGGAACCCCAGGAGATTTGCTCTGCCCTGGCT
This sequence comes from Leptocoma aspasia, assembly GCA_013399835.1. Classification (NCBI taxonomy): domain Eukaryota; kingdom Metazoa; phylum Chordata; class Aves; order Passeriformes; family Nectariniidae; genus Leptocoma; species Leptocoma aspasia. The sequence continues at coordinate 578,434 of VXAX01005624.1, read as the reverse complement.
CCATGTTCTCTGCTCGTAGACTGAGAAGCAGAAGTAGCTGCAGGGGGTCACGGGCATGTGAGATCCTGGAGTTTGGGCTCAGCCAGGGCAGAGCAAGGCGGCAACAAGCCTGGGCTGCTCCGGCCATGCCGCAAGGCTGCTGGTGCCAGGCGGCGCTGCCTCCTGGCTCCTGGGATTGTCCCGGGGGGGTAGCACAGAGGTGTCCCCCAGTGCAGGGCCTGGCTGAAGTTCCTGGGCAAAGGTCCTCAGGGCAGTCAAGGATCACATTTAACTGAGCTGCAGACGGCAAGCAAGGAGGGGACAGCTGCATGCCATGGGACATGTCTCTCACAAGGCGCTCTGCCTCAAAACCCTGCTCATGGACCTCAGCGGTCGAAGAACCCCCCGTGTGCTCAGGGTGGCCGTGTTCCAGCTCCGTGAGACCCAGCTGAGGGCGGAGGGTGGGCTCATTTGTTTCCTCCACTTGGCTGAGCATTCGCCCACATTCGCCGCTCGGCCCTGAGAAAAGCGACGGAGATGAATCCCACGGCAGCCGGCGGCAAATGCCTTCGGAGAGGAAAACCAGGGCAAGCGTGTTGTGGTACGGCTCCCGGACGGGGGGATCTATCGCTCGTGTCCCAGCCGTCCCCTTGCCAAGGGAGTTGTGACCAGCATAGCCCCACAATTGATCTTCTTCGAAGGGCAGATGCAGAGCACATTTTGGGTACACTGTGCTAAGTCAGGAAACAAAACCCAGCTCCAACAGGGCTGGTTTGAGGATGGGACCGTGATAAGGAAGAAAGGCAGCAGTAAACGAAACAGCTGAAGCTGCTTTTGGGTCCAATAGTGCCTGCGGGATGGCAGAGCAGAGGCAGGACCGTCACGCCCCAGCTGCTTCCTCCTGCCCTTTGCATCTTGAAGTTAAAGGAGCTCAGGCGGGAGGGGGGAAAGAGGAAAGAGCCAACGTCTGTTTGTGTTGAAGCCATCCAGCATTTTTTTGCAGACATCAGCCAAGCGGCAGCAGCAATGCCATTGGTGGGAAGACTGAGTTATTTGGGGAATGCTGGACTCCGAACCATGAGAACAGCAGGGGAGGAGGTTGGTTTTAATTTAACAGGCCATGTTTACTCTTCCCCTCTCACCTTTGGTCTGTCTGAAATGTGCAATGAAAGCGCCCCCCGGCAGGAAGGCAGGGAGGAAGGAGCCGTGGGTGCTTCTCTCTCCTCACAGCTGCTCCCAGGGTCCCCCAGCCCGGCTGCTCTGCAGGGCCTGTGTGCAGCAGCCTCCCACGTTGCAGACCCAGGGCAGGGATTTATCACACAATAAACAATCAGACAGATGCAAAACCTCAAAAATACTCAGCTTTAATCTGTAAACTTGCAAAGAGAGACCCAGGGGCAGAGCAGAAGTGAAGGAGGCACGAGGGCAGGTGAAACATGAGCAGTCAGGTGCAAGGCCAGGGAAGATGCTGATGGGGACCGAGGACAGATGTGCTGGACAGTCCTTGACTCTTACATGCAGCAGTGCCATACCCTCCACAGCTGCTCTCTGCACCAGTGCTTCAGCTCCACAACCAAATATTCACCATCTGACTGCTCTGGGTAGTGCTCAGGGGAGTGGACAGTACGCTTGAGGGAGCAACACAGCTGGGCTGAGCACCAGGGCTGTCCCTGAGTGGGTGTGGGTGGAGTGGATGTCCCCACCAGTGCCCAACGGAGCAGTGTTTGCCGGCTGAAGGCTCTCTGGCATCTGGTCTCTAGAAAGTGGATTCCAGCTGCTATTTGCCAGCAGCAGGAAGGCAATAACTGTATTACATAGCTATATCTATATACAGCAATAGCTGTATTACACGGGCAGTGACGGGAGAGAAACCCAGCCTGGCCTGGGAGGCGGCAGGGCTGAAGCATCACCCCAGGGGATGTCACCATGGGCATCTCCTGCATGAGGCTGGAGATGGTTTAGTCTGGAGGCTTTAAAACAAAAAAGCCTTTTCTTGTTAGAAAAAAAAATAAATTCTCTAACTTCTGTGGCTACAACGTGGCGGAAGCAAAGTTTTTCCAAATTGCTGTGTGTACCAGAAGTGCCCCAAGCATTGCTCAGGTGCTCCCAGGGGAATTTTACTTCTCACACCAGCTGTGTGGGCAGGGAACAGGTTTGCCTGGACCCTTTCCCATCCCAGCCCTTCCCTCGAGTAAAGCTAGGATACAATGGGGACATCATTGCATGTGTGGTGGCAGGAGGATAAAAGCCCTTGGCAGCAACTGCAGAAATGAAGAGCCACAGCCAAGCGCAGGCATTGGGGTGTGGGGCAGCCCAGGGGGACAGAGCTGAGGTTCTTTGGAGGGAAGCCAGAGCCTGGCAGCACCAGGGACATGGGGGCTGGACCAGACCTTTCCAGTCGGACAACAGCAGCATTGTTAGCAGGGGAGGACAGGACTGGGGGCTGCAGGGGGCTCATCCATGGCACAGCCCCTCCAGCTGCTCCAAGGGTTCCTCAGTGAGATGTGTGGCTGTATCCTGCACCCTGCTCATGTAGTGGAGGTGGATGACCATGGCTCGCTGGCCAGGCTGGCAGTCACCACACCACAGCGATTCCCACGGTGGCACACAGATCATTGCTCTGCAGGGCAGCAGGATCTGAATCCTGGCACCAGGACAAGAGCCCTCCTCATGCACTCTGCTCCACTGTACTGTCCTGTCCACCTTGGCTTGTCAGAGCTTGGTTCCTTCCAGTGCTGGAGGGCAGGATTGGGCCCCACTCTGCTTCCTGCCTGGGTCCCCAGGCCTGCCAGTTCCTCTGGGCCACCCTCAGGAGAAGGCACAGCAGCTGGATTTCTTCTTCTGTGACTTGATGTAATCATGGATCTGGAAGTGGGGCTCATCCAGCGGCTGCACCACACGCTGCTTCAGCTCCCTAGAGTGGTGGGGCTGTGTTACTCCCTCCCACACTGTGCTGGTGTGTGGGAGGTGGTGGGGCTGCAGGGGACATCTCCCTTGCTCAGTCCCCTGGCACCAGGTACTCACTTGGCAATGGCCAAGAAGGCCAGCTCCACATTCATGCCTGTCTTAGCACTTGTCTCCATGAAAGGCACCCCATACTCCTGCAAGAGCAGCACAACCCCATAGTGGCTAGCCCCAACATGCCCTCCTGGCCCTCTGAATCATCCCTGTAGCCTGGACAAGTCTTGAGGGTCATCCCATTCCTGCCTTGCCCCAGGTTTGCATGCAAGTGACTGCTATGCTGCCCCTGCAAGAACCAGGCAGGTCTGGGCACTCAGAGGGGATGGCATGGCTGCATGGGAACCCTGAGTGACATGAAATTGTCTGGAGGGGCTTAAGTTGGGTTAGACTGTAGCACCACTCACCCTGGCCAGTGATGCTCCATCCTCTGTCCTCACAGCTCTCTCGCTGCTCACATCAGCCTGACAAGGAAGGAAAATGTCACCACACACCAGGCCAGCTGGCACCCTGGGGCATCTGGCAAACCAGCAGTGTGGGGTGTTCAGGGGGCCAACAGGAACGAGGGGCAGCATGGATCCAGAAGTATCCACTGCCCAGACAATCTGGGATCTGTGGAGCATCTAGGACCTGGTGGCATTGAGGATGTCAGGGGATATCCGGGGCCTGGGGACACTGAGTACCTGGGGCAGTACCTGAGGGCATCCAGGACCCAGGGAGGCTCTGGTAACCTGCTGAGCATCAAGTACCCAGCATCATCCAGGATCCAGGGGACATCCAGTCCCAGGGGGAAATCCAGTTGGGCACCAGGCACCCAGCAGCATCTAGGACCCCTGGAGAGAATCTGAGACCGTGTTGGGCCTCTAGGGCTTGGGGTTACCAGAGGTCCAGCGGTGCCATCCAGGGCTGGGTGGGCATCCCATAGTCAGCAGCATCCCATACAAAGCATCCCATATGAGGAACAACCCGTACCTGGAAACTCAGCCTCGTGCTGCCACCCACTGGCTAGCGGGAATACTGCCCGCCCCGACCCCCCCGCCAGACTCCGGGGGTCGCCTGTGGGCTTGGTTGAGCCCAGAAAGAAGCAGAGCCCGGCGGAGGGTGCAGGCAGAGCCCCACCCCTGCACAGTCATGCGGATGGCAAGGGCACGGCACAGCACAGCAAACCCCAGGGTGGACGGGGACCCTGCAAGCACCTTATTGCCCAGCAACATGATGACCACGTCCTTCTGGGCGTACTCATGGATCTCCATCAGCCAGGCCTGTAGGGCAGCAGGACTGTGTCAGGGTGAGGGGTACTCCTGTCCCTCCCAACTCAGCCGTCCACTCCTCAGTACCCCCCTCCCTTCTCTCTCAGCCTTCACATCCCCTCAGCACCCCCATCTCTCTACCACAAGGACAGGGATAATGACTTTTCTTGGCACAGGAATTATTCCTGTGATTATTATCACAGATGAGCAGCCCTGAAAACGCCCTGTCTCCTGGCTACAGCCCAAGCCATAGTTCACATCCTTCCCAAACCATGTTTTCTCCCTCAGGCATTCACCATGTCCTTAAACAAAACTCACCCAGCCATGCAGCACCCAGCCAGGTGCCCTGGGATGAGCTCCCAGCTGGCTGGGTCTGGCCAGAACAGCCAGTGCTTACTCTGGGAGCAGGCTCCCCACTGCTCCAAACACCCGGCCAGCCAAGAAGGGCACCCACGACCCCAGTCCCTGAGGAGAAACACTCCCAAACCATGGTGGGACTCACACGGATGTTGTCAAAGGACATCTTGCTGGTGATATCATAGAGCAGGAGCAGGGCTGGAGGGGAAGAGGCAGAGGCATTGCTACACTGCAGGAATGTGCCCTGGATGGTCTCCCCATCCCTGCTGGACCCCACACTCACCTTGGGCATCCCGGTAGTAGGCATGGGTGACGCTGCGGAAACGCTCCTGTCCTGCTGTGTCCCAGATCTGCCGAGAAACTGCCCTGTTGAGAGCAGGGAGAGCAACCTCCCCAAGCTGGGTCTGCTCCTGTGGCTCCCAGCCCTGCCAAACCACCACGCTCAGCCTGAGGTGGGTTTCCAGCTGAAAATTTCTTTCCCCCGCCCAAAGCTCACCTGCAACTTCACCTTCACACCATCCACGGCCACCACTTTGTTCTGCAGAAGACAAGGAGAGCACGTTTATCAGCCCAAAGCATGTCCTGGTGCATGTGCCAGCCAGCTCTGGTGCTGAGCTGGCATTCCACAGCCCCTCAGCTGCTCTCCCCGGGCCAGTGGGATGAAGCCAGGCTGCCTGTGGGGCTGGACGTTGAAACCTCATTGCTACAAACCGTGATCCTGCTTGTTTGGCAGCTACAGGGATATCCCAGAGCAGCAACCCCTTGAGTCAGAGTGAAGAGCAGAATCAGCAGAGAAGAGACAGCAAGATCCCAGCCTGCCTTGGATCCAGTGCCTCATTCATCTCCTACAGCCAGAGTCCCTGTCCTGTGGCTCTCAAGTCCTCTAATGAGTCAGTTAATGACGTTGGCTGTCCAGCATATTCCAGGAACACTGACCTCCTATGGCTCCTGCTGGGAAGCTCTGGGATTGCAGCAGCCCCTGGGAAGTTGGCAGAGCTGCAGAAGTGGGGAGGCATGGATGAACCACACATAATTTTGCATTTATTAATAACACATTGGTGTGCTTTTATGTTTGCTCACCAAAAAGGCCTGATCTTTCTGATAGAACTCTTCAGCTCTATGTGCTCAGGAACCACTGCTGCACTAAATTCCTGTTTGCAGTAATTTAAGGGCTTTGGATGCTACAAACTGCCAAAGGTTTGGCACACACACTGGGCACACACACTGGGTGATGCTGGGTGTCCCGCTCAGGTTTTCTTGCTGGTGGAGCCTTGCCTGGTTCTTAAAGAAGGTAGTAAACACTGAGCTGGAGGGGTTGCATGTAGCACACAGCCGTATCCAGCATGGCAGGAGGAAATCTCCTGGGTCAGGATGGTTTGCAGCTAGGCTGGGCTGGGACCGGGAAAGGAAAGAGGCATTTCCGACTGAGCTGGGAAGGCAGCTATTGAGGCTTAAGCAATCGCTGTTCTCATCTCAGAAGTGCAGGGGCTTCTCTCCAGAGGCCAGAAAAAAGAAAAGGAAAACTACTGAAAAGCTATTTTAAGACTCTTAAAGAATCATACTTGGGAGTCTGGAAAGAGAAAACCCCTATAAATAATTTGGTTGCCTGGAATTGTTTGAAATGGAAATTCAGCCCATGTGGCAATGACAGCATTTGAGCAAGTGGGCTGGATAAAACAAAAATGTGCCCTAGGAGACTCTGGAGATTACCTAGAGCAGTGAGCCACGAGCTGCTGGAGGGGATGCTCGCACGAGGCAGAGCAGGTACCTATGGACTGCCAACACTTCTGGAGACATCAGCATTGAGCCCAGCAGTGGGACACAGCAGATTTTCCTTCTTTCATGACTTTATCATAAGGACAGGCCTCGTGGCCCCTTCAAACCAAACCCACAGCCATCTCTCTCCCCCAGTCCCTGATCACAAAGCCCCCAGTTCCAGCAAAAGTGGCAGAAACTGGAGCGGCTGCAGCTGTGGGGGCAGAGGAAGCGCTGACTGCACTTGACACGTGGCAGTGGCAGTGGGCAGAGCCCTGCCCAGGGACACCCCTGTGACTTCCTTCTTGCTCTGCACTGTGCTGCAAACAGCTGTGCGTCCCTGGACACCCTTAGAGAGACCCTGCAGCTGAAATCTGGTGAGCAGAGAGCAGTGTGGGTGTTTAAACAGAAGCTGGTAACCCTAACAACTTCTTAGCAGCCCATTTCAGCCCTTTCAAGGCATTAAATTACAGCAACCAGTGTTTGTCCTCCCCAGCTGTTGACTTTGGCCTGCATGGTGGAGCGTGATGGCTGCCCAGCACACAACCCCAGACCATGAACACAGCTGGGATGGGCTAAACCTAGACTGCTGATTTAAAGGTAAGAGGTGACAGCACCAGTGGGCTCTTCTGTATGTTACTGCTCTCCCAGGGAGGGGAGAGCACACAACCTGCTGCTGGTTGGGAGATAACTGGGGGTACAGAGGCTGGAAATCCCTGTTCCTCCTCCCCAGCATCCTGTCCTGGCCAAGGTGCAGGTCGAGGGGGGCAAGGGGCTGGCAGCTGTCGTGGTCTCACCCGGAAATCTATGCCCACGGTGGCTATGAATGTCCTGGAGAGAAAGGCCCCGTCTTTGAACTGGAGCAGGAAGCAGGTTTTCCCCACACCTGAGTCTCCAAGTAACATCACCTGCAAGATGGGCGCAGGGAGAGATGTCAGCAGGACAGGGAGGGAGCAGCACCCTGACTGGTGCTGAGCCCTCCCCAGTTCCTTCTTTCCCTTTGTTTCTTTCCTCAGGGCTGGTCCTGATGGGTCTGGGAAGTCCTGTGGGAGCTGGATGTGGGATGGAACCCCTGAAGGTGCAGCCAAGCACTGCCCCAGGGCAGCAGGGCAGCCCCCAGCCATGAAAGAGGGGGAGAGCTGGTGTGAAAGCAAGTACTGCAGCAAGAAGAGATATCTCCTAGCCAGCCCCTGGCCAGGCCCCAGCAGGCTCCTAGAGAACCAGCCACAGCTCCCAAACGCATGGAGCCACCTCCACCCACGCTTTGCTCCTCACCCGGGTGTGCCCAGCCCAAGGGCTGATGCATGGCTTGGGCAAACCCTGCGTGTCTGGGACTCTTTCCCTGTCGGTGCCTGCTGCAGACACCAAAGCAAATACCGTGCCTTTCCCCTCCTGCTAAGCAAACAGGATCAGCCCAGGCTCTCCAGCCGCTCCAGCACTGCCAGACTCAGGCAGGGAGCAGCCAGGACCAATGCTGGGTTCCATAAGCACAGCCTTTCCGGATGCTGTGTTCTTTCTGCCTACCTGCAGCAACCTGTTTCTGCCCAGCAATCATTAACCTGACTGCATTTGGCCCCTTATGAAAAAATAGCAGTGAGCAGGACTTGAGCAGGAAGGTCCATCCCTGCATGCCCACCCTGACAGGATGCTGGAGCTTGCAAAGTAAATCCCTGCAGCCCTGCTACCTCTGGGGCAGGCAAACACAGTGGGCCATGGCCACCTTCCACAGGGATGGCACAGCAAATGCCAAAGCTGGTGGCTGGAAATGCTCTGCCTCCTGCTACCACTTTGCTGGTCAAATCCTTCCCCAGGATTTGTGGAGAGCTGGGAACACTGCTCAGTTCTGCCTCCACCTCACTCTAGACCAAACTGAAAATCGGTTTTCTCCCTCAAACATGAAAACTGCCCTCCACGGAGAGGAGTCAGAGAGGGGAGGATCAAGGCAAAGGAATAAAAGCAGTTTAGAGAAGGTGGCAGTGTGCAGGACCACTTTGGAACCAGCTCAGTGAGGCAGCAGGGTGTGTGGGGGCTGACGCCATCAGTGCTGGGCTCAGCCTGGGGCTGTATATTAAATTTTGGGAGTAGAAGATTCATCAGTCCTGTGCCTCCCCTGAGCTGCTCGGATGAGGAAGGTGCTTCTTGGGGCAACTCTTGCCTGGGCTGGGGTGGGGAAGTGGAGGACACTCAGGAAGGAGAGCTCCTCCCTGCCCCAAGGCCTGGCAGGGGTGCAGAGGCATTCACAAGTGGCATGCTGCAGTGTGGGTGAAGGTGGGCCCTGGGCTGAATGAGGGGCTCAAATGCTCCTCCCACCTCGGAGCCCTTAGGGTGCTGCAATGGCCTGGATGGGGTCCTGCTCCCCCTGCCTTGTGGGGCACTGTTGCGGGGCTGGCAGGAGCCCCTTGGCCTGGAAGAGGTCTGACGGGCTTTCAGGGGGCAGAGTTCAGCCATGCTCCTCTTCGCCTGGGAGCCCCCTAAAGCACTTGTTCCTGCAGCTGATCCCTCCTATTGCCACTGCCGGGCAGGGACACCTCCGGAGCACAAACCCGCACCCTCGGGGCAGGGACCCCCCATCTCCATCTCCCAGGAGGGAAAATCCCAATCCCCGAACCTGCTGCATCGGGGGAGTCCCGGGGCAGAGAAGGGCTGGGGGGATCAGCTGGGGAGATCAGCTGGCGCTGCCGCTTCCTGGGCGCGATCGCAGCAGCGGAGGAAGCGGGCGGCCCTCGGGACCCTTCCTAAACCCCTCCTTGTCTCCTCCAAGCCGGGGGGCGAACCCAAACCTTCCCCTATGGTAGAGCTCGGAGTGTCCATCCCTGCTCAGGCCGCGGCACCTCCCACCTTGCCGGACAGGTCGTAATCCCGGGGCAGGGTCGGCGGATCCCCGCTGTTCTTCAGGGGTTCCCCGCTCCCCTCCGGGGTCTCGTTCCCCGCCGCCCCATCGGGGCCGTCCATGGTGCGTCCGAGCGGAGCCGCCGAGTCCAGGCGCCGCGGAGCCTGCGGGAGCTGCGGCCCCACCCGCCTTCCTCCTCTTCCTCCTCCTCCTCGGCCGATGCCACCCCCGAGGCCGTGCCCCGGCCGCCTCCCTGCCCGGCACGGGATGAGGAGGAAGAGGCTGAAGAGTGGAAACCTGCCCCACTGCACCCCCACACCGGGGACCCCGCGGTGCTTGGGTTTACTAGCGGCTTGCCTGCGCTGGACAGTGGGCAGAGCCCTGGCACATCCCTCCGGAAACTTGGGTGGGGAGAGGAGGAACTGCTCACCCCGCAAATGAACAGTCACTCCGTCCCTCACAGAGTGTGGGGATGGAGACCCCGGTGCTACCAAATCCCACCCTGCTACGCCGGGAGAGTTGGGGATGGCAGCTCCCACTCCCACCCCACCAGCCCACCCCAGAGTGGGGGGTTTGCCCCATCTGCTGCAGCCCCAGCGGTGCTGAGCTGGGCCCCGGGTGAGCACCGTGGAGCAGGGAGTCGGGACGGAAGCGGAGCAGGAGCCGTTAGCCGGAAGCCATGAGCTGTGTCAAGCCTCTTCCCCGGCGCCTGCGTCTCACCCGGGATGGCTGCCAGGACTTCTACTCCCCCCGGCTGCTCGCAGCCCCCTGCACCCTACACCAGCCACTGGGGCCCGCTCATACTGCACTTCATTTGGGAAAAGCCCAAGCATGGGAATGTGGCAGAAATCCCTGGAGAGTGATGTGTTGCCCAAAACCCCACCCCGTAAACCCCTATACAAGTCCATGCACTACATCTGCCCAAGGTCTTCAACCTTACAGGCATCACTACATGTATAGGAGCCTTGAGCCCTCCCTGATCTATTTTCTCTGGAATATCTCATCTCTCCCGCATCAGGGCTAATCTCAGGGCAACCCCCATCCCTGCTCACACCACTAGGATTCAGGGGTGAGGGGCTCCAGTGCAGAGCTGTGCCTCTCGCTGCTCTCCAGGTGAAGGCCACGCATGGCCACAGGACGTCCAATGGCAGAGATGCCCTCTGGAATGGCATCCACCTCGGCACCTTCTGGGACTGCTAGCTCCTGCACCAGCCAAGCCTTCCTCTGCTGCCCCGGGAAATAGAACCTGTATTTCCAGTCCTGTAACTGTGCTCAAACCCAGCCAGGGGATTTATAGTTTATATGTGCTCTTCGGCCAGGAAAGTGCCCCGAGCTGGAGGCTGGAGGCACTTGAAGCTCCTGGAAGTGGCTGAGCTTCCCTGCAGCAAGATGGGGAGAGGGCTGGAAGGATATGGAAAACCATGCTGGAGTTCATGGAGTTGCCTGGACAGGAAAAATGCCTTGCTGAGCATCACTTCCACACACTGCCATTTGCTGTGGGAGAAATGAGGCAGCTGGAAGCTGGCAGAGATTAGTGGTGTGGCTGAGCCTCCTCTGCCTGCCCATGGCTCAGGCCCCTCAGCAGAGGCACCCTTGGCTGCTGGTCCCTGGGCTGCTGGGCCCCAGACCATCCCCACTGGTGCCACATTTTCCTGCTTCGTTAGCCTAAAAAGAAAATTCACGTGGGTAATCACATGCCCATGGGTACCAGACTCTTGCTGAGTTCCAGCCTTGTCACAACGCTGAAGGGATGACAGTCTCTCTGAAGTAAGGCCCCAAGCACTGTTCCTGTCCTGAGCCCCCCCAGGAGAGGGGACACACACATCAGAGCCACTTGAGATGCCACGGCAGCTCTGCAAATAGCTCTGGATGGCAGCCGAGTGCTTTTTCCAGACACTGTCACCATCTGCCTGACTTTTTCCCAGGGCCCCAGGCTGGACACAGGCAGGACACAGGCTGGCAGCTCCCTGGCAGAGCAGGGCAGCTCCAAAGGCAGCTTTCTGTGTATGAAGCATAAGGCTACACTCAGACATGGCCCCACCAAGGGATTTGGAATATGGAGCTTTACCCATCCTTCATGCCTCCCAGCTGTCCAAAGCATGCCAAGAAGCACACAGCCAATCCAAACTCCTCATCCAGCAGCACCAAAGCAAAGTATCCAATTCTTTGTGCTTACCACAGATTCATAGATTCTGATTCCCCAAATAAAACTGCTCCCCAAGGGTGAGTGCACAGCCCAAGGACCAGGGACTGGGCTCTTACCGTAAACCCAATGCCCACGGTGGCAGAGAAGGAGCCAGGAATGAACTTGCCCTGGTCAAACTGGACCAGCAGTGATGTCTTCCCCACGCCACTGTCTCCAACCAGGATTGTCTGCAAGGACCAGATAAAGAGGCATCAGTGCAGGTGCAGTGTGGAAACCATGATTTTGGGTTTTATGAATCTCCTAGCAGTGAGCCTGCTAAGATTAACTCCCAAGGGAAAACAAGAGAGATTTTGGGTAAACAATTTCTGGGCTGTATTCTGTTCAAGGACAGAAATTCTCCCTCTGGCCTGTCCATGGGAGGACGCTGCTTGGTTGTCAGCCCTTCTCACTTTTAGTATCACACGGACAGGGGAGAGGGACAGAAGGACTCTGCCACAGGCAGAAACACAGAGCATTCTTGCAGGCAGAGGACATTCTTGTGCTAAAGCACTGATGGGAAGAAAGCAAATGTACGAGGATTGAACCTAAAGCCATGTAAGAAGTCTGTAACTGGAACCATCATAAACAAACTATCATAAGCCTTCTGATCTGGAGTCAGAGTCTTTATGCATGAGGGGAAAGAACCAGGACAACTAGTAAACCCCTCATGCCAACAACAACAACAACCACAGGTGCAGGTGATGGGGGAGCTGGGGGCCAGACATTTGGGTAGGTGTGCTGGGGGGATGTGGCAGCAAATGCAGCAGGATCAAGAAGGACCCACCCAGCCCCTGGATCTGTCACATTTGGTTCTGCCACTTGCCCAGAGACAAATTTCCACCCCTTTATTCATCTCTGTAATTAATGAAATGTGCTCTGGGATAAGCTTCAGGCCTGAAACCCACTGCACCCTGTCCAAGAGAGGACAGATGCAAGGCAAAGTAAAGCACAGCCTGTCATGGACAGTGAGCAGGAGAGATGCTCCTACCTGTAGTGGTTTTAGTTTGCCAATTCTAGAATTTTAGAATTTCCCAATTTTTAATGTTTTCTAATCAATGCACCACTGAGTGTGGTGGGTTCAGTGCTGGCAGATTGCCAGTTCACTCATCTTCTGCTGTGAGATAGTATCAGGAGAAAAGCAAGGCAGGCTCAAACCTTCAAGAAAGCATAAAGTTTATTAAGAATAACTAAAAAGAAAGAGGGGGGAAAAAAACCAAAACAAACTCTTCAGGACACATCTCCTCCCCCCACCAAACCATTTCTTTCCCACTGTCAATGCAAAGAAACAAACCCCAACATTCCAGTCAGTTCACCACCTATAAAATAGTTTTTCCTCAATTCTCTCAGGGAGAGAAGTCCCTCTTGTTCATGTTATGGAAAACTTCTCCACAAGAAAAAAACCAGACAGTTCTCTTGTGGCTTTCAATGGCTTTCACGTGCACCCGCCTGGGGAAACCTGCTTCGTGAAGCCCTTCCCATCACCACAGCCTTCCCAGAGCTGTGTTATGGGCCACATCCACTCTGGGGTTTCTTGTTCAAAAACGAGCTGTTCAAAAGAGTGAAGGTTCTCATTATCTTCTCGAAGGATCATCCCAGGGGAACAGAAGTCATCATCATCCCTCCTTCTCTGTTCCAGCTTCTCATGGGATCACAACTATCACAGCTACTTCATCATCTGCTGACTCCAACTTGGAGTTCCCTCCTTGCTCAAATTGAACTCTTCATCTTCCCACAGTCTCAGGTGTTACATAAAAACAAGAGTCTTTTTCTTTTCCATAACTCACAAAAGGTTTTCAGCATTCTCCTCCTCCCTCCCATCTGAGCTGTACTTCTTCCTTCACTGACCCAAACGTTCCATTTTTCTTCTCTACATGGCTCCATCTGTCTATTTTTCTCTCACTGGAGGGAGGATTGCAGCCCTCAAGGGGTTAACAATTTTGCCCAGGGCTGAGATGGTCATGTGACCCCCTGCGCAGGAACCGAGGCAGGGAGGTCTTTTTCTCTCTCTCAGCTCATGATTTCTGGCAGCCCGTGGGGTAAAAGTCCCCCACAAACGTCCCTGGGCTGTTCGGGAGAGGGGGGGTGCTCGGCTGGACCCTGGCTTGGGCGGGGGTGAGGTGGTAAATCAGCTCGATGTTCACAAGGCTTTTTTGCAGGCCCCCGCAGCAGGCCCCCCTTCCTCTCTCTCCCTGCCCAGCTACTGCTGGGTTTGCCGGCAGACAGCCCCGAAAGGGGGAAAGGGCCCGGCAGGGCCTCACCGGCCCCCTCCAGGCAGGGCCTTCGGGCCTGGATTCCTACCTCCTTGGCTGTCCACAGGGAAAAAGGAAGTTCCTGGGTCTTCCCCAGCTTAACATGTGTGTTTTCACAGAAGCGTATCCATTTTCATCAGGTCTGTGAGACACCCCTATTTCAAACCACGACACTACCCCAGCTTGGGAAGCTGCCAGGCGGAAGCAGCCTTGGTTCACACAGGCCTGTTGGAAAACCTCTTTGGTAGGACTTTGGAGTCACTGGATTAAGTCCAAAACTGTTTAGTAAAGAGAGCATCTCCTGCAGCTGCTGCACACAGCTGCTGCCACAGCCACGCAACCTCGCCGAGTCACTGGGCTGGCTTTGTGCTGCCTTAATGTCAGGGACCCACAGCACTCCCTCCTGGCAAAGTGATGGGTTTGAAGTCACGGAGTCCCTCTGCCTCTCCAGCCTCCATTGGAAGCCCCAGATCACCCCCATCCTTGAGCAGAAGGAACAAGGGACCTGTGCTGGTGTCAGAGCTGTCATCTTTTAAGCAGCTCCCACACTGCCAGCCCACAGCCCTGGTACCCACACCACATCCCTGGGGAGCTCATCTTCCCTCCTGCTCCTACCCATGTCCCTCAAAATCCCGAACCTAAGGGACACCTGCAGTGCAAACAGAACCCCTCCCTTCCCTCTGCTGGTAACTGGGTTTTGTTCACAGAGCCACTGGCAAACATTCCCTTCCTTCCAGGAAACCGAGGCACTTTCAACCCTTTTGCAGGAGACGAATTAAAATAAACGCTCTCCTACCAGCCTTCTTGCTTAGAAGTGATTTGGGCTTTGTCTTTCAGGACATGGGTGTTCCTGAAGCTGCAGTTCTGGCAAACACGAAGTGTCCCCTCTGTTACTGGTCCCCTGCCACCCCTGAGCCTGAAGGTGTGAACCAGCGAGGTGCTGGGACTAAACCTCCCCACTCTCTGCATCCATCTCTGCTACACTTGGCTGAATCTATTTTTCCCCTGCTTGGTTTGTGTTTGTGCAGCTCCAGCAACCTTGCTCCATCCTGCAACACCTCAGTCCTTTGTCTCCACCCTGAAGGTGCTTCAGTACCTCCCCAATATGCAGGGGAACCTCTGTGCACATCTGGTCCTACCGCTCTACTGTTCCAAAGTGCCCTGGGGTGTGACCAACCCTGGCACTACTTCAGGCACTGCACTTCCCCTTGTGAAACACAGGATGAGTGTGTAGGAATGTATTTAATCAAATGCCTGAACAGCCCCAGCAGATCAAGGCCTGATTCCATACCCTGGGAGGCCATGTGGGATTCACAGCATCTGGCACCATGGTTCCTGCACCCCACAGATCCCAAAGAAGTGGACTGAAACCAAAAGCCAAGGAGCTTGAGGACCACAAACAACACAGGGATGTGGACTGGCAGGAAATCAGCATCCTGCCTTGCATAGAGCACCACCCCACAACCTGCCTGGAGCCTGTTCACGCTGATACACTTCAGTGAATGCTTGCCTCAGTGAATCAGCACTTTTTCTTGGAGAACACATCCCAAACACTGAACCTGTCCTGGGAAAAGCCTGACCTGCTGAGCAGAGCAGTTGGCAGGAGGGAGCCCTGCACCTCTGCCAGATGCAGGCTGCTGCACAGACCTGTGTGCTGAGAGGCAGCAACCTGTGCCCAGATCCACAGCCAGAGATTTCTCCCTCCTCCCTGCCTGTGCTGTTTGCAGGTCACTTGTACATTCAGAGCAGCCATGTGAGCTGGGAGCTTGCACAGGATCTGGGGGAATGTTGGGATGCAGAAATCTCTGGGCCAGACGCTCTGGTTCACTCATTTCCTGGAGGAAATTTCCCTGCCCAAACTCCCCTTGGCTCTTCCCTAGGGCCCAGAACTCTTCCCTGTGCAGAGAGAAGGATATGCCCAGGAGCAGCTGGATAGGAAAGCACTCCAACAATTCATTACCATGGGGCTCCTGCACCTCAGTGTTATATATTTTGGTGTTATGTACTATTTCCAGGTCAAATACTGATGCTGGGATGTGCAACAAGACTGGGTGCAACCTGCAGTGCTGTCTTTCGGAGCAGTTAATGCAGAGAACAGCATTAATTATGGAGGGAGAAGAACTGGTTGGAATGAGCACCAGAAAGCCTCCAGAGCCCAGGGTTTACAGAGAACATATATAAACGGCAGATTCCTCTATTAATAATTTCAGTGGGATTCATAATAGAGACAACTCATGAATTGCTAAATGACTTAATAATAACAGTAAAATTTGACCTGAATCAGCCAAGAGATATTCCTAATGACTTTAGGAAAAGTTCATGGGCTCCATGGAGGGACAGCACAGTAGAAATCACTGCGGCCTTCCTGGTTACCAAATAAACAAAAAACAAGAACAAAACTTGTGGGGAAGATGTGGCTAGTTAGCCCTTGAAACCTCAGGCTGGACATGACAGTCATGATAGTAAAAAGTCTCCCAGTGATGAAGTTCCATAGCTGTCCTGACTCTTCCCCCATCCTCAGCCCCCCAGGTTTTATTGTTTGTTTTTTTGTTTTGTTTTGTGGGTTTTGGGGGTTTTTTTTGTTGTTTGTTTTGGTTTTGGTTTTTTTTGTTTGGTTGGTTTTTGTTTGGTTGGTTTGGTTTTGGGGGTTTTGTTTGTTTGTTTGGTTTGGTTTTTTGGTTGTTTTTTTTTTCATGGGAAAATTTAGTAAAATGTTGCAAGATTCCTTTTGGTGCTGTCGATCCTCTCTGCCTGGTGGTGTGGAGATGGAGCAGTGCTTTGCCAGGGCTCGGCAAGGTACAGAGGGAAGCCTTACTAAGATCTGGAGACTTACTTGGTGACAGTCTCACGTCACCACTACTGAGCCCCAGTGCAATCAAAGCAATCCTTGTTTCCAGCTAAAGGAAATTATTTCCACTGGGTCGGCAGAGGTAACCTGGCTTCACCACCACCCCACAGAAAAGCAGGTACAGCTTGTAACACCCTCCTGAAAAGACTTGTCTGCCTGCTCTGCCTTAGGGGAAGAGCAAATATCCTTCCCTACACCTTGAGTTAGTTTTGGGGCTAATTAAAATGTAGATAGATCACTTCCAGTCAAAATCATTGCTGGCTTGGCATGGGCTGCAGGGACAAGGCAAAATAATTCAAACTTCCTATAATTGCAAGGAAAAGAGATATTTTGGTCTAACCTGCCGAGGGAAGAGAGGTTTTGCACGGCTGTCAAGGCAGTGCAGGGAGGCAGTGGGTGCAATTCTGGTGCCAGCCAAGTGTGAGGAGATCTGGGACAGCACGTGTGGGCTGAAGTTGTCTTCCCAGTTCATTTTCAAGATTTAACATGCAGAACCTGGACCTGAGCTAAATATAGCTAATGGAAGTCTGACAGGGTAAAACCCCAGTCAGGGGATGCAGGGAAGGGAGAAGTGCCCTCTACGGGCTCTGGTGTTGCTCTCAGAGAGCTGATGAAGCCCCAGACCCACAGGTTTGTGCCCAGGTGAGCAGGATTTATCACAACAAATTGTGGCAAATGTGTACGTGCCCCTCAGCACCGCTGCCTGCAGAGCTCAGCTGGGACATAGCACTGGGAGAGGTCTGAAGGGGAAGACATGTCTGCTTTCAGCCCCTCACCACTCCACTCTTGTAGCCTCTCAGGCTAAGACTCTCAGTCCCTGAGGCTTATTTTTAACCTGCTCTTTATACAAAATTGTGCTGCCTCCCCCCTGCTCCAAGCTGTATTCCAGGGATAGAGTTGGATGATGCTAGAAGCTGCTACATGCCACAGGGACAGTTCAGGGCTGTCTCCACCTGCCCAGGCACTATTTCACCATGGCCAAGATACTTACACTGACTTGAGAGAGAGCCTGGAGTCCTCTGCCAGCCTGGCTGGGCCCTTGCATTGGCAGAGGCTGTATCTCAGCCCTGCAGACATGAACTCTAGGGCTGTGCATCAAACAAAACCTGGCTCAGATCATGCAGGAGATTCCTGTTTGCAACCCCCTGTTAACACCTTGGATCAACCACAGAGAGGGAACACGTCCTTCTGCATCTGGATCTTGTTCCAGCTAAATGGATCCAGGAATCACAGAGGAGAAAGAATGATTTGGCAATGGGTCAAACCACCTGAGAGCAAAATTCATCATTTCGCATCAAGCAAAACTTTTCTGGAACAGCCCAGAATAAATCTCTGCTGTTCCTGCTTTGGTTAGCTCCTGGCCCATTTTCTCCCCAGGCCTGGGTTTAGCCACAAACCAGAAATCATTTAATCCTTGTCTCCAGACTGCAAAGCTCTCTTGGGGTTTTTCAGCACATCTGAAATGTGATTGCTTGCTCAGACACAAGATCTAGTGAGATATTTGCTGTCTCATTTCCCTGGAGTGAGACCAGCCTTGTTTCTGCAAGACAAGCAGCCCAGCCAGGAGAGGCAGAAAAATACCAAGGGAAACAGCGGGGAACATGGGACCGGAATGGTTATTTGCCTGGGCATGTCTTCTGCCCAGAGCTTCATTTCCACCAATGTAATTCCTTAACTGCTGCAGCTCCTTCCTGGAGAAGAGAATTAAGTCTTTGCAAAGAATCAAAGTTTCTCAAGTCATCCCTGGGGGCATGTTCTATGTATTCCACATACAACAGAAATGAGAGCTGCTAGTAATTGGTATTTTTGTGCTAATCAAGGGCTGGGCACCTCGCCCTGAGTACAGCAGGATACAGAACAGACCGGGATTTGTGAAGAGGGATCCACAGAACCCCAGCCCTTCTCCCATTTTGTCCCATCCCTGATTTTCCCAAGGGTTCCAGTTCCTGCACAGTCACTGGGGACTGCAGGAAAGCAGTGTGAGGACAGCAGAAAGGAGTGATGGGTGGATCTGTCATAAATCAGCATCTCCTCCATCGCTCCAGGACTTGCAGGGCAGCGCCTGACTGCAGAGAGCAAAATCCCTGCTGCTGCTGTCCCCGCAGCAAAGCTTGAGTGCCCCACTTCTTGCAGGGACACCACCAACCCTGACCACCCTCCGTGCAATTGCAGTTACAAAACACAGTCCCAGGAGTTAAAAAACCACAGTCCCAGGAACACCGCAAAAGACGATTTCAAAGCAACAAGGGCAGGAATGGACGTCTCTGGGACACGGCTATTTCATGGCAGGGAAGTCCCGGCTCATTAATCTGCCTCTGGCAAACACAGCCCCGGGGTTCAGCTGCCCCCGACCCGCCCTGAGCCTGCACAGGACAGCGGGTGCGGCTGAAGGGCGGCCGAGGGCTGTGCAGCGGAACTGGCCCCGTTCCAGCAGTCCTGGCTTCCCAAACACGCCGAATCCTGCCACCCCCCTGCCTACCATCAGCCGGGATGTGGCTGGGACCGGGGCCAATCCCTGCGGGCTGCCCATCTCCACAGGGGGGAGAGAGCTGCCGCCGCACCCCCCCCACTGCCGCACCGGGATGGGGATGACAGACAGACCCCACCGGGAGACGAGGAGCGGGGAAGGCAGAGGGACGGAATTTGTCGGGAAGTTCAAGCAGGAGCCCTGCGCCGTCTCCCCCCTCTGCAGCCCTCTCCCGGGTGCTCCCATCCCCATCCCCACCTTGTGCAGCAGCGCCTCGTTGTAGCCGTCCCCCTCCGGGCCGGCGGCGCGGGCCCCCATGGCCGGGGGGGGCTTGGGGATGCCCGGACCGGGCCGCCCCTGAAGCACCGCGGGCAGCGCCCGCCCCGCCCGGCCCCGTCCGATCCCGCAGTGCCCGCCCGGTGCGGCACAGCCTGGCCCGCTCAGTCACCGCAGGACAGCGGTGCCCACTGCTCGTCGCCGCCACTCGCAGGGTTCCCCCGCCCGGAGGAGGTGGCGGAGGAGGAGCGGGGCGAGGCCGGTCCCGCCCAGGGGGGGGAGGCGGTGGGAGCGTCCCCCACGCCGGCAGTGGTGTGGTGAAGTGACACTTCACGCAACCGCTGGTTCCTCCCCGTCTCTGTCCATCTCCGTGATGGAGCCCCCCCCGCCCCCGACTTCGCAGAGCCCGCGGGTCCCTGGTGTCGCCGCCGGGAATCGCTGGCCTTCTTCCCTCCGCTGCAGGAGGCGCCCACGGGGCACGGCTAGCCCTGGCAGAGAGATTTTCGGTACCAGCTCCGATCAGTGCCGAGCTGAGAGCACGGAGCCAGGTCCGATGCGCTGCTCCGGCCCGGATTCACAGCAGGCTCGATGGCACTTAAGAAGTCTCATGCTCGCACCGAGGCTGCTCCGGCTGACACCCCTCCAGACACCAGCCCGCAGAGCCCACAGGCAGGGATGAAGCACAGAGCTGCGTGGTCACCGGCGTGTCGCCTCAGGAAGCGGCAGCAGGTCATGCTAGCTAGGCCATTTCAGCTTCTTTACCGAACTGAGCCTGGTTTACCCGGGCAGGTCCACTTTGGGATTCCATTGCATTTACAGAGCCCAGTTAGGACCCTGCTTAGAGTAAAAAAAAATGTTAGAAACAGGATGAAGCTGTGCCTAAACCTGAAGGTGACAGTCAATTATCTCATTGAGAGCCTTTTCTTTACGACTCCCTTCAGAGCAATCTGATGTTGTCGATTGCACTGGAAATAAATTAATCTTTACTCAGAACTTTATTTAAGAGAGACTCAATTCAGTCTCCAGTTCCCTCCTTCCAGAATACCAGATGGCCTCAAGCCAGAGGAACAGACCATGCTTCCAAGAGCCATCTGCACCTGTCCGATTGCTGTTTGACTGCCTGGGCCTGACATTGTTAATTATATCTGCCCGTTATTTCCTCTGACTGCAGAGATGGTTCTGTTGGGTCAGATGATTGGACTCAGAAACAACAGCCAGAAAAAAATTTAAAAACCAATAAGGACAGTGAGGTTCATGCTTGCCTGAGGCCAAAAAGCCCAACACAACCCAACCCAGACCAGGCACTAGATTAAATAACAGAATTGGGGATTGAAAATATCATTGAAGTCCAGAGAAGACAGGACTCTGGAAAGGCTCAGCTGTGGTGGTGGATAATGCAGTGGGATGAGAACTGGGGAAGATCTGTTCTTGCTGGGCCCTGAACCAAGGAGATCCATGCACTGATTGACTCAATTACTGTCTTTCTCAGAAAGGCTTTGAGGTTTTTTCTTAGGACGAACACTACAGAGTAAACTCAGATTCATAATCTTGCAGAACTAGAGCAAAAGCAGCGTCTGATGGTGTCGGGCAGTGTACCGTTGCTGCAGGGGAGGGACTGAGAGCGCTGCCCAGGGGCAGGCAGCGGCTGCAGGGGCGCAGATGTCAGCTCATCTCACCCCCTATGCCGTGCCCACACCACATCACGATGGCGCTGCCGGCGCTCTGACACACTTCGCTGGCTGATGCGGCCACCGAGCCGCGAGCGGGTGCTCACTCCAGCCTCGCGTGCGACACAGACGAAAAGGCAAATTGATGTGCTCCTGTCAGGGTGCATCAGCGGGATTCCTGAGAAGCATTCCAGCAATGCTTCTTCTCTCACAGAGCAGCCTTGCCTTGTGCTTCCCGGGCCTCTTTCTGCCAAAAGAGAGAGGTCTTGGCTTGCAGGACCCTGCCACAGCCCCCCAGAGATGCTGGTTCAGAGCAGAGTGCCTTCCCCACCCTGTGCAGGGGGCTGTGTTTATCCATTCCCCCCAGGCTTCTGGAGCACCTCAGCACCTGTGCCATGGTTGGAGGGTGTCAGGGAGGCTCTCTGCAGGGTTCTCCCCACTTTAGGCAGAGTGATTCCTCGTCGCCCTCTGTTGCACTGAGTTGTGCCTGAATTGCTCTACTCCCTTTCTGGTTTCGCCTTCCAACTGACACTCACTTTAACTGGGATAAACATCACAGTTCCTCCTGTGACAGACTTCTGTGTCAGCACTCTGGGGTTCCTCATTCCTGCCTGCTCTCATCTTGACCTTCCGCTCCAGGAGGATGTTCACACACTGCTGTTTGTTTGGGGCTGAGGCACTGAGCTGGAGCCATCCGCTTTGCAAACTCCTCATTGACAGCCCCTGGCCAGTGTCCCACTCAGTCCCACTCAACCCCTTCACACAGCAGGTGAGAGGAGAAGTATCAGAGTAAAACCCCATGTGGGAGTCGCAGTGCTGATGTTGGGTGGCTGTAAATCACTGCTGTATCCTCAGGGGATGGAAGGAGATCTTCAGCCACTGACACAGTCAGGAGCTCTCTGGGGTGTAACGTAGTCCTGGGAACTGCCATGACTGGGGAGAAAGTGGCCTCAGTCTGTGCTGGGGGTCCCAGCCCCTGCACTGGACTGGGCAGCTGCTCATCCTGTCCAGGACCCAAACCTTGGAAATAGGGAAATGACATCTCACATCTGATGGTGATGTGATAGTAATGACACAGTATGGATGTGGCTTGAAAAATTCCCCAGCAACTCAACTAAAGTGGCTCTTTGAAGAAGTGCTTCTATCTGCTTTCAGCTGCCCTCAAAATCCTTGTGTAGCAAATACCTTTGTAGGCACCTTCCCTGTACACATTTCATCCAGAGCCTCTACCTCCAAGCCATTTCTCCCAGTTCTCCTCTCACTCCAAGGTAAGGGTGGGAAGGATGCACTGTGATTTTCCAGGCAGTGGCAGGAATGCATCCCCAAGGAAGATGAGGCAGCTGGAGTGGAAAGCATCTCAACACGAAGCAGATTTGCCATCTCCAGCCACTTTTTGAATTTAGATCTTGCTGTTACCTGCAGCGTTTGGGCTCACAACCAGTCAGCTTTGAAGGAAGGAGTTACTTGGTGACCCAAAGGAAAACCCAGAGCTTTCTCTTGCCATGGCAAGGCATTGAGAGCGAAGGGGATTCTGGAGGTTTTTGCTTTCTGCTCTTTCCAAGGGGCATATTGGAAGAAATCCAGGGAAGTGGCTTTGCTTTATGTGTTTGGGTTTCTGAAACTTTTAGTGGAAGCATTTAATTCTCGGGAAAAACAGCATTGTCACTCAAAACCCCACAGCTATGCCAAAAAAAAAAGGTGGTTTGGGGAGGAAAAGAAGGCACTTCTGCTTGAGAAAACAAACAAAAGCAGCCCAGCTCAAGCTCTCTGGAGCCAGAGAGCAGCAGTGCAGAGGGTTGGCTGGCTGTCCATCATCCCAGTCCATTATCCCAATCCATCAGAACTGGGAGAGCAACCTGGCATTCCAATCAGTCCATCACCTGGGGTTGATCTGCACTCACTCTGCTCCAGTCCCTGCATCCTGCTCTGGCCAGGCCCTTTCAAAACTCCCCACAATCCTCTGTGCTCTGTGCAGGGGAAGGGTCTTTGGTCCCTGCTGGGATGGGCATCACAGTGGAGGAACCTGTAGCAGAATTTCTCAGAGAGCAGGGACATGACCTGCCTCTGAACCAGTTGAACAACCCAGCCTGGGCCTGAGTATAGGCCTGAGTTAAGGCCTGAGGCCTGAATCAAGCCCGAAGCCTGTGGTGTTGTTTGAAATTATCTTAAGGCATGCAAGGCAGAGGGCAGTTTACTTGCATAGTAATAGATAACTATGATTTAGGTCCAAACAGGTAGCCACTTTAAGTGTAAAGTAAACAATGTTTGATTACATTCTCTCTCTGCTGTGCACCAATGAGGGGATGCGTGAAACTGTAAACAATTGTAGAATGTATATAAGCAACCATTCTGTGCAATAAACCAGAGGACATTATGGAGCCGTATCGGTGTGATTAATGTTACTTGGCCAGCTACTCGCTGGGAAGTCCCTCTTCAGGAGCCTACTGCATTTTGGCATTTTCCTGGGAACCCAGTGACTATTCCAGAGAAAAAGCAGAGTCTCTGTCACAGAACACCCCAGGGTGACTAATGAGCGTTGGGTTAAGAGCAGGAAGCAACTGTATTAAAAGAAGACATCCAGGGTCTGTGGGTAAGCACTGCCCAAAGAAGTGGCAGGAGAGGAGAGCCTGAAAAACTCTTAGACATTCATGTGCATGTGGGCCTGGCTTCATCCTGAAGGATTTTTTGTGAAAAACCATGGGGAAAATTCCACCTCAGGAGCAAGAATCTGGAAAATGAGGATTTTTGTGGTTTGGACCCTTTTCCTCATGAGAGCCACAAGTACAGGTCAGGCAAATCTGTATCAGGGGTTCTGGTAGTGCTGTGGAGAGGCTGGGGCCAAGGCAGACCAGGAAGCTCACTGTGGTCATGGCAAAACACCAGCTGATCCCAAACTTTTCCTCTGGCAGTTACAGGGTGTGATCTCTAAGATTTGCTTGTTCCCTGCCATGTGAACCCTGGGAATAAGGCTTTTCATTCTCTTACTAACTACCCCCTTGATGGGGGCTCTTTTTTTAATGACTGGTGACATCTCACCTCACCACTGCTCACCAGCATAATGGGTGCACAGGCACAGCCTCTCTCGAGCTGTTCCCCCAAGAAACCTGGGCTCAGATCTTTCATGGTTCCCTGAGGCAATGGTGGGATGGGTTTACAGCACCTCTCTCTGTCCCCTGCAGGTGGCCAAGAAGGTGACAGTTGAGCAGGGCAGCTCACTGGCAGTGTCCTGCAGCTACAAACCACGCTACAAGCTCAACCCCAATTACTAGTGCTGCAAAAACTCCCTCTGGTTTTGCTTGACCTACGTTGTCCAAACAGATGGCTCAGAGGGGACAGTGACGTGGGACAGGGTGTCCATTAGGGACAACCACACAGCAAATTCATTCACAGTGACACTGAGTAGTGTTACACTAGGGGATGCAGGGGATGCTCCTGTGGGGTGAAGAGGAAACTGGGGATCAACCAGTGGCACAGCACAAAGGTGATGGTCTCTGCAGGTAAAACAGGGCTGGAAGCAAAGCTGGTAGTAAACTTCCTACTTTTTCCTCTTCCTCCTCTGCAGTGCTCAGGGCATTGCCTGCATACCTCCATATCCACCCCCTGCACCTTCATTGCTGAAGTTTCAGGGCAGAGACTCCTGTGCAGAGTGCAGGACAGGGGGTGTGGGGGTCTCCACTTGGCTCTGATTCTGTTTTCTCTGCCAGCTGTTTCAAACACAACTGAAGACGGCAACATGAGCCCATTGACCACCAACCCTCTGTGCCCCAGGGACTGTGGGGAGCCTCCAGTGCTGTGAGTCAGGGCTTGGGAACTGGGCAAGCCCCCAAAAGCATCGCCTGGCAAAAATCTTCTTTTTCCATGCATTTATCTCCCAGCTTTGAGTTCCCAAAGAGGATCCTGAGGGCAATCAGGACATCTGGCAGACATGCAAGTGCCCCAGTCCCCATCCTCATTCCCCAGACCCTACTAAAGCTCTAGCATAACCTCCTTTCTCCTACACAGATCCCAGCTCAGTGTCATCCACTTGCTGCTTCTGCTCAGCATCAAGGTGCCCATGGCACTAGCCATGGCTTGTGGGGCAGCCTAGGTGAGGACCCAGTGCAGGACCTGTGACCAGGAAAACCTGCAGCTCTTGGAGGCATCCAGCAGCACCAGGGCACACGGCTGCCCACCCATCCAAACCACCTCCGAGCCCCAGGGACACCCTCCTGTGCCCCCTGGCCCCCACCCTGCTGGGACCGTGCCACCCCTCATGGCCACCCTGTGCTGGGAAGTGCTCAGCTCCAGGTGATTTACAGGAAAAACTCTATGACTCCACAACTTGTAAAAGTTGGGAAGTAGGTATGTATCTTTATTCTGCGCTGGGTGCATGTGGATTATTTCCCTAAAAGACTTGTGCGCGCCCAAAAATTCCTGAGTCTCTTTTATCCCCCTTACTTGTGCATATGCATAGGGTTTCACAATAGGTTCATGCATATTCATTTTACTAATTACAATTAGTTATCAGTCTTTGTACAGAGGGTCATCTTGACCATCTCTTGCAGCCTCAACTTTGGCTCTATCTTGCATCTTCCGTAGCCTCAACTTTGGCTTTATCTTGCTCCAAGGTTCAAGGGGGGGCCCTCTTATCTCCCGTTTAGCTTGGAAGTTCACATTTCTTTCTTAAGCAGCCTTGAATCTTCTCTGTCCTTTTTGTTGGCCTTTGTGCACAGCAAGTTTTAAACAGCACCCTTCAGCTAAATCCAAAATTGGTTTCTACCCCAAGTCAAATTTCTAACCCTGTTTCACAGGTACTTCTGCCCCTGGAAAGCCTCGGCCCTTCCTGGCAGCCCCTGCACTGGAGAGGGAAGGGTTTGGGGTACAGAGAGCCTGCGTCTGTTGAGCTGCAGCTGCCAACTGAAGACAATTTTGCAATAAAGGCTGGGTATCCTGCAGGGCCTTGTCTGCTTGTCTGCTTGTCTGTCTGTTTGTCTTGCTTCAGCTGCCAGCACTACCTGGGATGCCTGTGGCAGCCGATGCTGAAGCACATACCTGTGTGGGGACATGCTGCATTGCGGCTGGGCAGGGACATGGGGTCACAGGGGCCGTGCAGGCTCCACCATAGCCCAGCTGAGCTTCCTCATGGGGAGAGGAGCCCTCAGCCCCAGGAACCTCAGCCCTGCCACCTCTGCCTGGTCCACCAAATGCCCATCTCCAGCTTAGCAATAGCCAGGGAAGAGTGTCCTTCCACAACTCTGCCCCCCACTCAGCAACTGCAGGGACTGGGGACATGGGGAGGCCTGGAGGGACCTGATCAGAGCATGTGGGTCGTGAGCCACAGAGAGGCTGTGAAAGAGAAGTGTGTGCTCCTGTCCAGCTGCACCAGGATAAGGGGCTGTGGTTACACATTTCATTCCCCTGGCAAGGACAGTGTGGCCATGCAGGAGCACTGCCCAGCCTGGAGGATTGTCTGGGGTTTCAGGTGGTCCCTGTGCCATGCTGAGCTACCTCTCCCACTGGGTGCCCTGCCTGTCCAGAGGGGCTGGGCAGTGTGGCAGTGAGAGTCAGGCTGTGTCCCAACACGGGGATCATGCTGGAGGAAGAAAGCAGAAACTCTGGGAAAGGGCACAGGGGACAGTGCACAGCAAGTAATCTCAGTGACCAGTAGAAGCTGAAAGTCTAGGAAACAGGAAAAGCCATGATCTTGCTGAATATCCAGCAGTAACGGAGGTGGTACCAGAGGCAAAAGAGGAAGCGAAGCCCCAGAGACACAATGAAGAGGAACAGCAGGGCTGCCCCGACGCATACACGTGGCTCCTGCTGGTGCTGGCCTCGGCACTGCTGCCAGGTAGGGCTGAGTGGACCGCCGGGGCTGGAGCCTCGCACTGGATCCACCAGAAGAGGCGGGAGGTGTCCGGGCAGCGGCAGCGCTCCCGCGAATCCGTGTGTCTCCACAGGCTCCGGGGCAGTGACACGGACCGGCACCGTGCAGGGATTCCTGAGGGAAACCCTGTCGGTCACCTGCACGTATCAGCCCGGCCGGGAGACGTTGCCGAAATTCTGGTGCAAACGGAGTACGCGTACTGGTGTTACCTGTTCTGCTTACATCGTCAGCACCTCGAAATTGCAGCCCGAGGTGCGGCAGGGCCGGTCCTCCATCTTGGACAACTCCGTGAACCGGGCATTCAGGGTGACTGTGGAGCGCCGGTCAAGGAGGATGCGGGCACGCTCCGCTGTGGGATGCAAAAGGGATTTTTCCCGTTACATGAGAGTGCTGATATGGAGCTTATCATAACCCCAGGTCGGTCCTTACACGTTTTCCCCATAGCACCAGTGATCCCCACGTTGGGGGGCTGGGGCCAGACTGCAGGAGGAGGTTTCACCCTGTGCGTGACAGGAACACGGTGCCCGTCTGTCACCGGCTGCATCCATCCTTCCTCCGCATCTGCAACCCCGACGCTCTCGCCGGACACTCACTCTTCAGAAGACCGGCAGCACTTTCCGCTGCTTCCCAGTGCTGGCCGGGCTGCAGCTGCTGGCGCTGCAGGCTATGGGCGCGGCCGCGCTCTGGGTCAGCCTGCGGAGCCGCTAAGCCCCCGCCGGGCCCACACGGCCCCGGCCGGCACCGCTTGACCCCCTACAGCCCCGGTCCCGACAGCGCGGGCAGGGGGAGGGCCGCACCGGGGCGCCGCCGGGCCCTTCCTCCTTCCCCCGCCGGCTCCAACAAAAGCTCCCGCGCCCCCCTCCCCTCGTCTCCTCGGCGGCCCCCACTGTTCGGCAGTCCCGGGATCCCCTTCTCCACCCTAATGGGGTGACTGTTCCGCGGGGGTGGCCCCGGGGGCTCCGCCGAGAGCAACCGGGAGCGGCAGCACGCTGAGCCCCGGCGTCCCGGAGCGGCCATGCAGATCCTGCCGCTGCTCGCCTGGGCGCTGCCGCCAGGTAAGGCTGCGCCGGAGCCTCCGACTGCCGGGGCGGCCCCGTCGGGCGGGAGGTGTCGGTGCAGCGGCAGCACTCTCGCGGCTCCGTGTGTCTCCGCAGGCTGCGGGGCAGTGACAGGTCCCGGCATCGTGCGAGGATTCCTGGGAGGTTCCCTGCCAGTCACCTGCACGTACCAGCCAGGCTCGGAGAAGTTGCCGAAATTCTGGTGCAAACCAAGTGTATTTTATGGTACCTGTGGTAAAGACATCGTCATCACCTCGAAGTCGGAACCCGAGGTGCTGCAGGGCCGGTTCTCCATCCGGGACAACCGCACACAGCCGGCATTCACGGTGACCGTGGATGGTCTGTCCAAGGAGGACGCGGGCACCTTCTGCTNAGGAAAAAAAACCGATTGGGATACAAAGTATGAAAATGTCCTGTCACCCCAGGACAGGTGCGAACGGGAAAATTGTCGCATGATGACAGTGCTGCTGTGGACGTGATCGTGATCTCAGGTCAGTACTTGTGGGTTGCAAGTCCCTCAGGTCCAACATGTATGTGTCCCTCTCCAGCTGCTGGGAGCAGGGGCTGCAATGGGAGCAGCCTAGAGTTGATGGGTGCCCATTCAGGTGGGACAGTCCCAGGATGTGTCACCAGAGTGCAGTAGATGCCACAATCACTCATTTCCTATTCTCCATTCTCCCCAGAGCCTCCTCTTGGCACCCCAGTTTCAGCCATTTCCATTACTGAGGTGTACTGTGCTCTCTGTGCCACTTTCTTCCTCATTAGCTCTTGCTGGCCTTTTCCGTGCCCTCCTTGCCTTACTGTATAACACTGGAGTGTTCCTCATTGCATTGTGCTGCCCGATTTCCCACTTGAGACAGGCAGTGCCTCTGGGCAGCAGGCTCTGGGCTTAGGAAACATCTCTCTTCATTGCCTTGCCAGGGATCAGCCTGCATAGCAGGACAATATGTATGTGGTGTTGTTGTGCTAGTACTAAACAGGACATGGGGTGCCCAGTCCCCTTTCTGCAGGGTGAACCTGTTTTGTGCATATTTTGGGGGAGATTGAGACTGTGAAAAGCCTCGTGGGCAGGGGAAGGGTTTTACAGCACTCCGAATTCGAGATGTGTCCTCTGGATGTGGCAGAGGGGATCCAGCTTCTCCTGCTGTGACAGCACATAGATCACTTCTGACTCACTGCAAAACCCACAGCATTTTTCCGCACAGAGATCAACCAAGCCTCTCATCTTTTTGTTCCAGCTTCTTCCACCCTCCCATCATCGACCTATACCACCACCACGTTCTCTGATCTCATTCTCTCTGTAAAAGGCCGCACACAGACAGTTTCCCAGGTGGGAATTGTGCAATCAACATCAAATCCCTCCACCCCTCAACTGTGAGTAGCAGCTCCTGCCTACAGCAGCCCTTTCCTCCA
Organism: Leptocoma aspasia; assembly: GCA_013399835.1. Classification (NCBI taxonomy): domain Eukaryota; kingdom Metazoa; phylum Chordata; class Aves; order Passeriformes; family Nectariniidae; genus Leptocoma; species Leptocoma aspasia. The sequence continues at coordinate 549,279 of VXAX01005624.1, read as the reverse complement.
TGAGCTCTCTGGTGCAGCTGGAGCTCTGCAACCATTGGGCTCTTCACACTTCCCTTAAGGATCCAGACCTCCTGTTTTTGTCTTTAGAGACCATTCCACATGGGAAAATTCTTCCCTGTGAGGGTGGTGAGGTCCTGGCACAGGTTGCCCAGAGATGTGGATGCCCCATCCCTGGAAGTATTCAAGACCAGGCTGGATGGGGCTCAGAGCAACCTGGCCTAGTGGAAAGTGTCCCTTCCCATGGCAGAGGGTTGGGACTGGATGATCTTTAAGGTCCCTTCTGACCCAAATAATTCTCTAATTCTGTGACAGTAATTCCAGTGCCTCTAGTCACATGGGAGAAGTGGTTTCTGCCTGCAATACTGACCCCATTTCCTTCCCCAAAACTCAGTGAGACTGTTTGTGGAAAGCCAAGTGCTGCCTAGTGTCCTGTTGTTTGTAGTCACACAAAGTCCAGTAGAGATAGTTAAAAAAGCATGAAACCAGAGTGTTAGATCTCCCCCCCTTCTCTCCTGCCTGTGGGAGGCGATGCCAGCAGCGGACAAAGCTGAGACTCCCCATTGGCACACTCAAGGATGTGCTGGCTCACCAACTTTTCCTGCTTGCCCATTACAAACAAGGTTAACAAAGAGTGAAGTTAAACCAGAGCAAATGCAGGAACCAATCCTTAAATCACGGAAGACACAGCGGCTCTCAGACCCAAGCATCATTTAGCTTCTGCAGTTTTTGGTTTGCTCTGCTCCATGGCCAGCTGGCAGCCTGACCATCCCATGCCTGCTGTGATGGGCAAGTGCTGCCACTCACAGCTACTTCCTGTGTCACCCTCAGCTGCTTCCTGCAACCCTGCTCCATGTTGGTTCATCCTGAGAAGCGAGACAACATAAATTCTTGCAGCTTGAACATGGTTGAGCACATCCTCACTCTAGCCACCATTGTGGTTCTTTTTTTTGCTTGCAGTGGCTGCTAATGTTCTGGTAATACTCTCCAGGAAGAAGAAGGGGTGAGTGAAGTTGTCAGTGCCACACACATCCTGTTTCTGTAACAGAGCCTGCTCTGCTTCCCTTATTTTTCCCTCTGTTTCTTTTTCCTCCACCATTCCCTTCCTGATTCATCCAGTTCCTCAGTCCATCATTGAGACCTCCACCAAGGAGATCTCCTTCCCTCAAGGGAACAGTGGGACCATCCCATGAGTGTTATCCTATGGGTGTTGTCCCCTGGGAGAAGGGAATGACAGCCCTTGGGGTGGGTGCTGCTGGGCACAGAATCTGCTTAAGTTTGTTGGGGCACCATCAGCTTCCCCAGATGGGCTCACTTGCATGGGCCAGACTTACACTAGGCTTGATGCAATGTTTAAGGCCAGTGTGAAGGATGGGGAGGGACAGGGAGGACATTGCCAGCTGGCAGGTGGGGTCTGGCTTTATTTGAAGAACTGCTCCAGTTTAGATGGCTCACGGAATGTGAGGTTCCTGTCCTGCTTTATGACAAGATTTGCAGTGGCAGTACAGTTTCTCAGTGTTTCTTTTCCTCTGTTTTCACTCATGTCCAGCCACATCCATGCTTCATCCAGTGCTTTCTGGAGCAGCCATAGAGATGGACAGGACTTGCAGCAGCATGTCACCTACAGTAAGGAAAACCTCATGAGTTCTTGGGATTCTGTGCCCCAAGTTCACATGGAGATGGGAAACATTGCACCCCGAGCTGCCAGAGCTGCTGCTTTCAGCCAGGTTCATGGCACTTTAGGCTGGGACGGATCCTTTGGGCTCTGTTCGCCAACAGAAAGACACAAACAGGGACTTTGTGTGACTATCACAGAGTATTCCTGGGAAAGAAATTTAGGATTGAGCAGAGAGGTTTCTCTCCAAGCCCCTCCAAGCATGGGAGCTACTTCTCTGGGTGAAACAGCCTTGGGAACCTGCAGCAAATCACACCTGAAGTGGCTGCAGAATAGCTGCTCCTTGCTTACTGCTTGGAAAGTATTTTCTGATTTTTTGCTGCCAGCTCTTGAGGAAGGGCTGGTGTCACTAGAATTCCCCTGGGGTATGTTGAGCCAGCCCTTGCTTCAATTTTTATTTCCACCCAGTGCACCTGCAGCTATCTCAGCACCCATCAGGACAGGCAGCAGGGTGGGAGATATTCCCACCCCTGTGGATGCAGGCAGGGAGTGGCAGCAGGGTAAGAGTTCATCATTCTCCATCAGGGAGCAAAAGCATAGAACTATGTGGACATTAACCACGACACGGGCACAGCTGAGAGCCAGTACAGCAATGCTGAGGCTTTCTGCCACCTGAAAATGCCCCCGATGGAGTACATAGAGGTCAAGCATAGTGCTCAGGTAGGAGAACACTGCCAAGCTGGAGGCAATGAGAGGAAAGCTGGAGTGGGTGGGTGACAGAATGGGCAGCAGGATGGGCTGGGTGGGGAAGGAGAGGACTGCAAAGGGAAGTGCCAAACTGGGGTCCAAGTGAGCCTGGCTGATGTGGGTTCCGTCTCCAGTCCCTGTGGCTGATCTTGGGTGCTTAAAACATCACAGAGAGCTTCCAGCAGACAGTGTTTGCCTGGAGCAGCCCCGCCAAGGATGTTCTTTGTTTATCTCCCTCCCTTCCGAGCCTTTGGAAGAGGAAAGAGAGGCATTATATGCCAGAGTGCAGAAGCCTGTGCCGCAGCAGGAGCAGATCTATGCCAACGTGCCATTAGCTCCACGGCCCAGTGAAGAGCTCTACAGCACAGTGTGGGGAGATGAGCAAGTGCCCAGCCCCATGGGCTGCTCCTGCTGCTGGCAGCACCAGTGAGACTTGCACAGAGGGCATGGGGTTGATGTTCTGCTCAGGCAGGAGCGAGCTCGATAGCAGAGCTGTTGCTCTCCAAGGCTTGCGTGTTTCTTTGAAGCAATATCAGAGAGGATGAGGTTGTGTGGAGGCACAGAGAGGGTTGAAGATGAAGTCATCCCCTTGCAAATACAATTTGGAATCCTCAGCCATACAGCAGTGATGCTTTGAATAAAGTTCTCCCCATTGTAGTGGGGTAGTCCAGGCCAGAGACCCATCAGGCAGGGTGTGGGAGAGGTGGGCAGGGGAGGTGAGGTTGGGCTGGTGCATGAGCCGGCTCCCTTTGCTCACCACTCATCCCACTTGCTCCTGTGGCTGCATTGTTCATGTGGACTGAGGCTCCCAAACCCGCTGGTCACCTCAGGCTGACATTTTTTCATGCTAATGCCAGCTGGCAGCTCCTGGGAACCAGGATAGTGGGAAATGTTATATACAAGTGCATTTGCATGGGGTGCTCATGTGGAGGTTCAGATGTATCAGGATCTTATCAGGATCTTGGTGCAGAAATGGCATCTTTCCCAACCCCTGGTCCCACAGGCCCCCAAGTGGTTTGGTCCTGCTCTTTCTCTTCTACCACCCCCAAGGACCCCAAACCTGGGACCACACAGATGGGCTGTAACCATCACCTTGCTCTTCTCTGCTTTGCTGATAACTATTTTTCTGCCACCCACTAAATACTTTCTGTGTGAAGTGTTGCTGCTTTATCAGTGAGACCAAGAATTGGATAACATCGGCTGTGGTGTGTGACTGTGTTTGTACATCAGGTTCCCACCTGCTAAAGCGTTTATTGCAGAGTGCCACCCTGAAAGCAGGTCCAGCCCGTTGCTGGTGCCCAGCAGTGTGAGAACTCAGATCTTTAAGGACAAGGACTCTTGGGCCTCCAGCACAAACCCACAGCCCCACCACCAGCTGCTGCAGCATCACTCCCCACTGGAACATTCCAGTGTAGTCTTGCCCCTGGCATGCTGGTGCCCTCCCCCAGGAGTGTTCACTCTTCTCTGGTCCAGTGCCAGGCAATTCATCCATCCACTCCCATGAAAAACAGGCCATAGGGATGGGTGTCCATTTGTGACGGGCTGGGAGCAGGAAGTCTGAGCCCTTAACACATACATGGTTCCATGCAAGTGGTTTTGCACAAGGGTGAATTTTCCCTTGAAACAGGGTTAGAAATTTGACTTGGGGTAGAAACCAATTTTGGATTTAGCTGAAGGGTGCTGTTTAAAACTTGTGTAGTCTGCTAACTTGCTGTGCACAAAGGCCAGCAAAAAGGACAGAGAAAACTCAAGGCTGCTTAAGAAAGGAATGTGAACTTCTAAGTTAACGGGAGATAAGAGGCTCCCTCTTGAACCTTGGAGCAAGATATAGCTTAAGTTGAGGCTACAGAAGATGCAAGATAGAGCTAAAGTTGAGGCTGCAAGAGGCAGTCAAGATGACTAGAGATGCACAAGGACTGATAATTAATTGTAACTAGTAAAATGAATATGCATGAACTTATTGTGAAACCCTATGGATATGCACAAGTAAGGAGGATAAAAGAGACTCGGAAATTTTCGGGGGTGCACATGTCTTTTAGGAGAATACTCCACATGCACCCAGTGCTGAATAAAGATACATACCTACTTCCAACTTTTACAAGTTGTGGAGTCATGGAGTTTTTCCTGCAAATCATTTGGCAAAGCCAGGAGATCATCTCTGTACCCCGCAGCGGCAGGGCAGGGAGGCAGACGTCCTTGGTGTACCCCAGGGGACTTTCCCTGGAGGGGCTCCGTGTCCCGGCTCGCCCCCTGC
>VXAX01005624.1:527451-538137 GCA_013399835.1 Leptocoma aspasia | reverse complement strand
GGGGGGGGGGGGGGAGGGGGGGGCCCTGCCGAGGGGACAGTGAGGGGAGGGGGGGCGGTGGAGGAGGTGGGGGCCGTGCTGAAGGAGGGCGATAAAAGGGCTGGGGGGGCCGTGAGGAGGCTGAGGACGACGCGGGAGATAGGGGAGGCCTGAGGGTCGTGGGAGGCCAGTGGGTGCTGGGAAGGGGCTTTCTTGGGGGAGCCCTTGGGAGGGACAGTGCCCTGGGGGTAGCGAGTGTCCCTTTGCTCAGGAGGGCTGGGGAGGGGACAAAGGGGGGGNACATTCATTCACGCTCACATTTGCTTACACACATGAATTCGCTCACGCTCACATTCATTCACTCTCACATTTACTTACACACATTAATTCGCTCACGCTCACATTCATTCACGCTCACATTTCCTTACACGCTCACTCTCCATTCAGCCATCCGAGACTTATTTTCACGCTCACATTCATTCTCTCACAGGCCCCGCCCCCGCCTTCTGGCCCCGCCCATACCACGGTCCCAGCCCCGCCCCCCCGTGCCCGCGCGTGCGCGGCGGTGGCGGCGGCGCGGCAGGCCATGGTGGCCGGCGGGTCGATGGTGGCCGGCGGGCGGGCACGGAAGCTGGTGCGGCGTTACCGGCTGGCGGCCGCCACGGCTCTCGCCATCCTCCTGCTCCAGGGGCTCGTCCTCTGGAGCTCCGCTGGCCTCGANTCAGGAGGGCTGGGGAGGGGACAAAGGGGGTGGGCTTTGTGGGGTTGGCAAGGTCCAGACCCCGGATGGGTTCCTGGGGTGGGGGTCCTGCAGCCTCAGGCTGCTGAAGGTGGTGGCAATGGGGTGGGCAGCGGGACTTCTGGCTGCAGGGTCACAGCACATGAGAAGGGGAGCTTGTGGCCCAGGATGGGTTGTTTTGGGTCTGGCATAGAGTGGGGAGTGTGGGGGATTTGATGGAGATCTTGCACTTGTGGTTTGAGGGATGTTGTGGGAAACTGGGGTCAGGGACAACCAAACTAAAAAATGTGGAATTCAGAGAGCTGGCAGGTTTGTGTCAGCTCCTGTGTAGCTGTTCCAGTGAGAGGTATTTCTGTGAAGTGGGAGAGTACAAGGACCTTTTAGAGTCACTGATGTCTTTATACCAGAATGCCCTGCTAAGGCCAAATGCATCTCTTCTTTCTTGTGAGTGTGGGGAAACTGAGACATAGTCTGGTGAACAAGTTTGCCCAAGGTCAGACACAGAGCAGGTATCAAAGAGGACCCAGGCTGATGAAGCACATTGCTGCCACCTTTAAACAAAGCTCCCACCTGTGGGTTGTTAATTTGGATTTGTTTATTTGTTGGGAACTGCCCAGACTGGTGTCCAGGTCTGCTATGTCTGTGTGGACCAGTGGCTAAAGCTTCCGACTGCCTCCCTGGTGTGGAGGGTGATCCCATGGTCAGCAGGTCTAGAAAGCTTTCCTTGAGAGCAAAGAGGTGAGAAGGGGAATGGGGCAGTCCCTTGCAGTGGGGAAGGTCTCTAAAGTGACACCACTCATTTAGCAGGTGAATTCCCAGCCGTAGGCCTCCTTCTGGGCCACGGGGAATGGCCATGAGCACCCTCATGTGCTGCCATACACCCATCACCAACACAGAACCAGGGAATGAATGTGGCAAGGAGAGGATTTTGATCTGGAGGCACTGAAAGCGTGAGAGCACACTGATCTGGCACCAAGGAGTGCCCAGCTGCTCCTTTGCCTGTTTTGTGACCTTGATCAAATTACTTCACCCATGCTGGCTTCTCCTTCCCTCTGTACCATCCTGCACTGTTTTTCTGCTGTTCTCTGCTCCTGCCCTTCACAACCCTTCTCCTGGGTTGGCTCATTCTGTCTTGATCCTTGCTTGGTTTCCCCATGTCTCATCCCAAAACTGAGCTGGGCAGCTGAACAGGTTTGGCCATGGGTCCCCTTTCCTGGAGAAGAGTTGGTTCACCACCAGCAGTCCTAGAAATTGACAAGCCTCTTTGGAGAAGACAGGAAGCATCCTTAACTTCACGGACAGCCTGAACCCGTTAGCAAGCTGGGAAAAGTCCAATTAACCTTTATTTCTTATAAAATGCAAAGCTCTTGGTTTCTGTGCCATTCTGCAGCTTCTGATTTTAGCCAGACCTAGAGGAGACACCATTTCCCTGAAGGCATTTCTGGTAAAGCCAGAGGAACAGTCCCAGGAGAGTCTGACCTTGCAGGGCTGAAAGGATTAGTGGAAGTTTGGGATTTCTTAATTGCCATAGTAAATGGCTCCTTCCCACTAATGGACACAGCTCATCCCCACCATGAATGGGTTGTGACTGGCTGTGGAGAAAGAAAGAGATACTTGAGTCCTGGAAGTGCTGGAAGTAAAATTCAAACCACAAAGTTTCGTTGTGAGTGGAGAAGAGGATCTGTCACTGCAGTGTTTTCTGTCTTTGTCCAGGCAGGCGGTGGCACCTCTCTGGGGCTTCTGTGATGGTGTCCTCTGTGTCCTGTGGTCACAAGAGAAGCTTCCTATGAAGTATTCCTTGACAGAGATTCCTTGACAGATACTTTTCCTGCCAAAGAGCTTTTTTTTAGGGGACTTACTCCAGCCATTTTAACTCGGGATTCCTCTGATGATTTTGGAACATTTTGGTGCTGGTTTCGCCTGATGAGTGCTGGTATGTGGCAGAAACCAGAGTCAGCCAGCCAGAGAGGGAATCCCGCAGAAACCAGGTGCTGTTAGCTCTACTCCTCCCAGTGGCACAGTGAGACCTGTGCTGGGGATGGGGGTGCAGGTAGATACATGACCCATGGCTCTGGGTCACTCTGGCAGTGTTGCATTGAGGGAGGTGGAACAGGACAAGTCTCTCCAGTAACAAGCAACAGGACAAGAGGAAATGGCCTCAAGTTGTACCAGGGGAGGTTTAGGTTGGATATTAGCAAAAATTTCTTCACCCAAAGGGCTGAGCAGCCATTGAACAGGCTGGATGAGGAAGTGGTGGTGTCACAAACTCTGGAGGTATATAAAAGATGTGTAGATGTGGCAAGTGGGGACATGGTTTAGTGGTGGCCTTGACAGTTGCATGATATTAGCACGTCTTTCTAAACTAAATGATTCCGTGATTCTGAGTGAACTCTGGCTGGCACCTGGAGTCATCTGTGTGTCAGAAGGAGGGGATGGGGATGGGGAGCCTCACAGACTGTCCCACACAGGTCTTAAATACAGCAGAACAATGTGGCTGGAGCCATTCACTGCCAGGCTGGGGTGAAGGCATCACTCTGCTGTGGTGCAGTAACTAGAAACCCTTGAGTTTCTTGGCTGGCAGCTCCGGAAGGGCTGGCGATGTTTCTAGCAACTTCCCTACTGGGAAAGGCAGCTAGGCATGCTCCTGAGCTGGGAACAGGGCTCTGTCCGGGGGGATGAGCAGGACTGTAACCACGGGTGGGCATCGAATAGGGGGTGTCCACAGAGTCAGGTGTGTTGGGGAGTGCAGGATATGAGTGGGATCAGCGAGTCTCTTCCTGTAGGAATGTGGAAGAGACTCTCTCCTCACTTCTGGCCTTCCAGCTGCCCTCTCCTGTGATTCTCTGTGGGGAAAACAGGTTTATAGCTCTGGAACAGATGGTCCTGCATGGTGACTAATGAAGGATTTACTGCCTGTCTTGGGCTGCCCATAACGGCTGTCTGGGTGTCAGGCTTGGCTGATCCCCACTGAACCAACCCTTCGGGATTTAAGCAGTGGTTTGGCCATGGCTATGCCAGCACAACATGGGTAGTCTGGGGACTCTGAAATGGGCGGATCATGCCAAATGCTTTACAGCCTTTTCACTCTGTGCTTTCTCATGGCTGTAACCTTCCCAGCAGCTACACCCTCAGGGGAGTCTTGTGCCGGGGCTAGTTCAGTCCTGCTGTCCTTGTGAGGCATCTGTCCATCCTTGTGAGATGCCGCTGCTCGGGAATACTCTTGGATGTTCTTACAGCTCTCTGTGGTGCCTGGCACAGCTGCTGGGCAATCAGGGTTTGAGGGTGCTGTGAGACAGCCCTGGGAGGCCAAGCTGGAGCAGGCAGCCGCCTGCCTGTCATCTGGGAGTGCCTGTGGTGGGCTGGGGCACATGGCCCTGACATCACGGGTACCACTCACTAGGAAAGTTCTTTCCCACAAGAGTGGCATCCAAACTTCCCAGCTCTCTGCTCTCCCCAAGGCTGACTGTCTCTGCTGTTTAGCCAGCCTGGTAGAAGTAATGAAGCATAATTAAGTGCTCCCTTTACACATCTGCTTGAGTCCACAGGAGGGTTTGTGACTGGATTTCTAGGGAAGGTGGTGATGGCAGTGCCTGCCCCAGACCAGCGCGGGAAGCCAGGGTCCAGGGAGGGGAGCATGGGCAGGGCCTTGGTCTATTCCTGTCCAGTGCTTTCAGCCCGGAGAGCACAGCTGTGGCCACTTAGGACTCTGGCTGTGCTGGGCTTGGGCTCACAGCATGGTCATGGCAGGGAAGAGTTGGTCCAATAGCTTCCCAGTGAAATAACCATCACCAGGCAGTACAGTCCAGTGCTCATCTCCAGCATCAGGGATGTTCCCTGCGTGGGCAGGACCTCAGAGGGTGGCTGGTGCAGACACAACCCACTGTGTCCATTTAGTCTGCAGTGAGCCCAACCACAGAGATATCATCTGGGTATCCTCATGATGGGGGCATAGGCAGGGGGCTGCTGTTGGGTCTTAGCCTGGGGTTTTGGGTGGTGAAGGGGCTGTGTAATGTCCTGTGCTGCACAGTGGTTGCTCTTGGAGCACCTGTCATGCTGCAGCAGTGAGCTCTGGGGGGACTGGGAACAGGGATGGTCTGAGGAGCATGCTGACAGATCTAGGGAGAAGCAGGCCCAAGTTAATGCTGTCTGTACTCTCTTCTGCATCCACATGAACCTGCAACAGGAGCGGCAGAAAAAAGCTGGGTTTCCCGAGAGCAGCGACGGCTCCAAGGACTCAGACAGCTCTGCTGGGCGCCGGAGCAGCACCAGCCGGAAGCATGGCCGATGGCGGGGCCGGCTGGACAGCCCTGGGGACATGGTGTCCAAGGTGGTGAGAGCTGTCACGGCCAGGCACAAACCTGGATGGAGGCTGCCAGCCATGCTGGACTCCTCCAGCCGTAGGAACCTGACAGAGCTGCGTGGGGAGGCCCAGCTGGCCATCTTCCAGCAGGGTGACACGGGCAGCGTGGAGGGGGCTCCCCAGCCCACCGAGAACAGTTTCACCCCCAAGTGCGAAATCACGGGCAAAGATGCCCTGTCGGCGCTGGCCCGGGCCAGCACCAAACAGTGCCAACAGGAGATCACCGATGTAGTGTGTCTGCACCGGGCTGGCAGCCTCATGCCCCAGACCGTGCCTCGCCACTGCCAGCTCTCAGGTGAGTCCTGCTGGAGTGCTCCTGGTTACCGTGGGCATCGGGAATATCCCAGGAAGGCTGGTAGGCGACCTTCCTTATGTCATCAAACTGTCCCACCTGGCAAACAGCAGCCTCATTCTGTCACAGATTCCCAGATTACTGCTGCCTCTGTAATCCAATCAAAGCTGTGCCAGCCTTCTTAGGTTGGGCTGTTCATCCTAGTCTGCAGTTCTGCAGGGGTCACAGCCAGACCCAGCTGCATTTTCTGTTTTGAGGCACCAGAGGAGGACACCCCCTTTCCCAAAACCCCCCATCAGTGTAACACAAGGGGCTGCATGTGCCACCATGCCCTGGCACTGCAGCCAGTTTGGGGTTTGCCCAAGGCTGGGTGCTTCCCTGCTGTCCCTTGCCTTGCTCAGGAGCTCCAGGTAGTAGATAGCAAGGATGGGGGTGGCTGACACCCCTCTCCCTCCCCATGCAGGCAAGGTCAGCCCTGTGATCCAGTGGGACGAAAGCCGGCTGCAGCAGGGGCCCTCCAGCAAGCCTGTGCGCATTGCCTACATGCTGGTGGTGCATGGCAGGGCCATCCGCCAGCTGAAGCGGCTCATCAAGGCCGTGTACCACCAGCAGCACTTTTTCTACATCCATGTTGACAAGGTGTGTGGCAGGGGTGAGGGAGTGGGTGCTAACAGTGCTCCATCAGTCCCTGGGAGAGGGAGCAGAGCTGAGGCACGGGTGGTGGTGAGTGAGGAAAGTGGCTGGATAGGGTTAGTCCTTGCTGCTGTGGAGCTGTGACCCTCCGCTGCTACTTCTGCAACCTCACAGAAGCAGGATCTATCCCCCTTGCCCTGTTTGCTGCTTCTCTCCTTGTGGAGGCTGCTGCAAGGGCTCACTCCAGGCTGTTGGCAAGGAAAGCAGGGCCCTGGGAGAATGAGCTCCTTGCTGAGGGTGAGCCATGTTCCCTGGCAGCGCTCTAACTACCTCCATCGCGAGGCCGTGGAACTGGCCCAGCACTACCCCAACATCCGTGTGACACCCTGGCGCATGGTGACCATTTGGGGAGGTGCCAGCCTGCTGAAGATGTACCTGCGTAGCATGAAGGACCTGTTGGAACTGTCTGAGTGGCCCTGGGACTTCTTCATCAACCTGAGTGCCACTGACTACCCCACAAGGTGAGGACCTTGCTGGGGCAGGGGAGGGGGCTGCAGGTTTTGAGGCTGTGTGATGCTGCAGCAGCCTTGGGAGGGGCAAGGAGCTGAGGGAGATGGGGTTGGAGATTGCACCCACGTGCTGGTGATGATGCTCCGGGTCCAGGCTGGACCCATGTATGCAGAGGAGCCCGGCCAGTACCTCGGAAGCTGTTTTTTCCTGTGGTCTGGGTATTGCAGGAGAATATGCATGTGAGGCACGAGACAGCAGAGAGGCTGTGTCTGGCCAGTGATGGAACAAGGATTTGAGTCAGCAGCTTTGGGTTCCTTGTGTCTAATGGCTCTTGCAGAATGGATATTTACTGGGCTGCTTCACCCCAGGAGCATTAATGATTCCTGATTTGCACCTCAGGACCAATGATGAACTGGTGATGTTCCTGTCCAAATACCGAGATAAGAACTTCCTGAAGTCACATGGCCGAGACAACGCCAGGTAATCTCAGCTAGAAGCAGAGCTGAACTGGAGGAACAGAGAACGAGGGATTTCAGAAAAGAGCTGAAACAGCTGTGGCAGGGAGGGGATGTGCTGCATCTGCACTTAGCAAGGTGGTTGACACTCCTAACTCCTTATCCCCATCCCCAGGTTTATCAAGAAGCAGGGCCTGGACCGCTTGTTCCACGAGTGTGACTCTCACATGTGGCGACTGGGTGAACGCCGCATCCCTGAGGGCATCGTGGTGGATGGGGGCTCTGACTGGTTCTCGCTGACACGCAGCTTTGTGGAATATGTGGTCTATGCTGACGACCAGCTGGTGTCCCAGCTGCGCCAGTTCTACACCTACACACTCCTGCCAGCTGAGGTGGGTGCTGGCTGTGGGCCACGGGACAGATTTTTTTCCCACTGTGCTTAACATCCCTTTCCCACTTCATCCCTGCTCTCGGTGCCTGCAAAGGGTGTTGCTGATTCTGCTCAGGCAGTTTTGTGCCTCCCCTTTTCCAGACTTAGGTATGAAAGAGAGAAGAGAGGAGCAGACAGGTCATGGGTCATGTTTACATACAGTCCAGCTTTGGGTCCAGTCACCCTCTGGGCCAGATAAGGACTGGTGCAAGCCTGGTCCCTTAAGTGTTGCCCTCTGCTGGGAACGGAGATAAGTTTCTGTTCTGTAACAGTTAAGGTCTGTCCTTCTCCTCTATAAGTGGGGGTCTCCATTAACCACCTGTCCTCCATCCCACTGGATGTCCTGTCCCTTTTCTGCCTTGCACAGTCCTTCTTCCACACGGTCCTGGAGAACAGCCACGCCTGCGAGACGCTGGTCGATAACAACCTCCGAGTGACCAACTGGAACCGGAAGCTGGGCTGTAAGTGCCAATATAAACACATAGTCGACTGGTGCGGGTGCTCCCCAAATGACTTCAAACCCCAGGACTTCCTTCGCCTACAGGTGAAAAAGATCCTCCTTTCTCTTCCTGCTCTTTCCCCTCCTCCCTGTCCTCTTCTCTCTGAGGTGCTCCTGCGGGCACCCCAGGCTGCAGTGCCAGCTGCTGTTCATGTCCCCACAAGAGACTGAAGCATGGTCAGGTCCCCCTGTGGGGCTCAATGTAGATGTGCCTGTAAACAGGCAGTGGGATTATCCTGACTATCCTGCCCTGCAGCCAGGCTTCTGCTTGCAGCATTGCTCCTATTCTCAGACTTTCTCTCCTGTTGTCCTGCTCTTTCCCTGCAAATGTATCACTTGGGGCAAATGCCTTTTTAGTAAAACCCCTTCAGAGTGCTGTTTCTTTGGCAGGTCAAAATGTTTTGTGACAAAACATCTCCTATGCTTTTAGTGCATGAGGACATGGACTCAGCACAAGAGGTTTGGGGGAGATAGAGCCAGCCCTGAAAAGAGCAGTTGTGGCAGGATTTTCCAGTAGTCCCAGGCTTGCAGAGCCCAAGACCCTGTTCCTGCAGGCTGTACCACATGGCCAGAGCTAATGCAGGGCTCTGCAGTGGTTCTGGTGGGTGAGGACCCATCAGAGTAGAGATTGCAATAAAGGAGCTGGATGACACATGGCTGGTTCTGGGTACGGAAAGGGGGAGGTGGTGGGAGAGACAGGGACCCATCTGCATTACCAGTAACTGTTGGTGTGCTCCCACTGATCCTGTTATAGAGGATCCCACATTCAGGCTGGCTGGGCAGTGCTGCTCCTTAGGCTGTGCCTTCAAAGTGGGTAGGATGGATCCTGCTGGAGTGGGAGGGCAGAGTGGGTGTAGCCAACATTGTTAGAAACGCCTGTGCTCTTCCAGCAACTCTCCAGACCCACCTTCTTTGCCCGCAAGTTTGAGTCAACAGTGAATCAGGAGGTGCTGGAGATCCTGGACACGCACCTCTACGGCAGCTACCCCGCCAACACCCCGGCCCTCAAGGCCTATTGGGAAAATGTCTATGATCGTATTGATGGGCTCAGTGGTCTCAGCGATGTCACCCTGACCTTCTATACTACCTTCTCCAGGCTGGGGCTCCACAAAGCCTCATCCACGCTGGCAGCCAAGGCCAACAAGCTCTGCAGGTGGGGTATTTTCTGTGGTCTTAACCCAGGCTCCAGATGGATGCCTTTATCTTGTGCTGGAAGGATGCTTATGCTCAGATGTGCAACTTCTCTGTCTGTCTCTCCAGATTTGAGCCTCGAGGCTTCCCCTCCAGTGTGCACTTATATTTCTATGACGACCGTTTCCAGGGTTACCTGGTGATGCAGGAAGTGCAAAGTTTGGCAACTGGGCAGACAGAATCCTTGGAGGTGTGGATGATGCCCCAAGGAGCTCTGAAGCTGTCAGGTCATGGAGGGCAGGCAAACCGCTTGCAAAACCTAGAGGTAAATGGGGCACTTTCCTCCCTGGCTTTCCCACACTGTGCTGCCATTCTCCTCTGCCCCACCTGCATGCCATGGGGACAGAGGGACACAGAGCTGCCATTGTGTTTGAGAACAACCCTTTATGTGGGAGTTTGGTTTATTTGTGAGGAGCTGATCGTTGGAGAACAGGCCTTTAGGGGATCTTTGAGACACAGATGAGATCCAGCACCTACAGCTGCAGAAGGCCTTGCACAGTTGAATTAGTGCTGGTGTGTGATTCGTGGAGGGTGGGGTGTCCATTGCTTTGGACTCCCAGGGTTATGTGTTCTCTGTTTCAGGGAGGTGAAACACAGAACCTCAGCTGATAGTGTCTCTTGCCCAGTGTCCCACTGCTTGTGCTTCCTGTCCCTCCAGGTGGGCACAGAGTGGGACCCCAAGGAAAGACTCTTCCGCAATTTTGGAGGCTTGATGGGGCCTTTCGATGAGCCAGTGGCCATGCAGAAGTGGTCACGAGGCCCCAACCTGACAGCCACGGTGGTGTGGATTGACCCCACCTACGTCATTGCTGCCTCCTACGACATCACGGTGGATGCTGAGGCAGAGTTCACCCAGTACAAGCCCCCCCTCAACCACCCCCTGCGCCCTGGTATCTGGACTATCCGCCTCCTCCAGTTCTGGGAGCCTCTGGGCGAGAACCAGTTCCTGGTGGTGCCTCAGACCTTCAACCGCAAGCAGCCTCTCAGGAAAGGTGAGCATGCTCTGGAGTTTGGGGCTGGATGAGAGGGTGTCCCTGTGGGCAGTCCAAAGTGTTTCCCCCTGTGCTGGCCCCTGGGCTGCAGGTGATGACCAGGCTGGAGCCAATTTTCCACTGGTGTCCCCTTGCCCATGTGAATCCTTAGACTGGGCTATCCTCTTAGCAGCTGTGGAGAGCCCATTGGCACGTCAGTCAGATCCTTCCTGCAGCAGCATCCTTGTGCTGGGTGGGAGCTGGGGTTGCAAAGGGATGGGGTGTGGTGCCCCAACTGGAGTTGGGGGTAGGACCTGCAGGGCGCCAGAATGTTGCTGCACTGCTCATCCCCTCTCTTTTCTCTCTCTGTCCTTCTCAGATGACAGCAACTGGCTGCATGGTGGCCCTCCTCGCAACGAGTACATGGACCAGAACTTCCAGGGCCTGGGCGGGGTCCTCAACCTGCCACGCTCTGAGGCGGCAGAGGAGGATGCGGTGCAGAAGGCACGGCTGACGGGCAAGGAGCTGGAGGACTGGGCAGATGGTGCCATCGGCACCTTCTGGTCCGCAGTGAATGTCTGTGTCAGCAGCCCTTCTGCTTGTGCTTCCCTGGAGACCTGCAGCAAA
>VXAX01005624.1:502693-527304 GCA_013399835.1 Leptocoma aspasia | reverse complement strand
ATAGGCAGAAGCAGAATGGGTCAAAACCTGCTGCTGGCCTAGGGTTTACATCTCATCCCTTCCAGCCCTTTAGTTTGTATTTTTATAAATACATATATATATATAAATATATATGATGCAAAGTGCAATAGAGATGAGACCCTGCATTGACCAAGAAGTCCTTGTGTCTCCATCTCCCCTCAGACTGTAACATACCTTGTTCCCTTGGGTGTCCTGGAGCTACAGGACAGGGTGCTGGGTCATTTACATCCTTTTTTATTATNCTGGAGATCCTGGACACGCACCTCTACGGCAGCTACCCCGCCAACACCCCGGCCCTCAAGGCCTATTGGGAAAATGTCTATGATCGTATTGATGGGCTCAGTGGTCTCAGCGATGTCACCCTGACCTTCTATACTACCTTCTCCAGGCTGGGGCTCCACAAAGCCTCATCCACGCTGGCAGCCAAGGCCAACAAGCTCTGCAGGTGGGGTATTTTCTGTGGTCTTAACCCAGGCTCCAGATGGATGCCTTTATCTTGTGCTGGAAGGATGCTTATGCTCAGATGTGCAACTTCTCTGTCTGTCTCTCCAGATTTGAGCCTCGAGGCTTCCCCTCCAGTGTGCACTTATATTTCTATGACGACCGTTTCCAGGGTTACCTGGTGATGCAGGAAGTGCAAAGTTTGGCAACTGGGCAGACAGAATCCTTGGAGGTGTGGATGATGCCCCAAGGAGCTCTGAAGCTGTCAGGTCATGGAGGGCAGGCAAACCGCTTGCAAAACCTAGAGGTAAATGGGGCACTTTCCTCCCTGGCTTTCCCACACTGTGCTGCCATTCTCCTCTGCCCCACCTGCATGCCATGGGGACAGAGGGACACAGAGCTGCCATTGTGTTTGAGAACAACCCTTTATGTGGGAGTTTGGTTTATTTGTGAGGAGCTGATCGTTGGAGAACAGGCCTTTAGGGGATCTTTGAGACACAGATGAGATCCAGCACCTACAGCTGCAGAAGGCCTTGCACAGTTGAATTAGTGCTGGTGTGTGATTCGTGGAGGGTGGGGTGTCCATTGCTTTGGACTCCCAGGGTTATGTGTTCTCTGTTTCAGGGAGGTGAAACACAGAACCTCAGCTGATAGTGTCTCTTGCCCAGTGTCCCACTGCTTGTGCTTCCTGTCCCTCCAGGTGGGCACAGAGTGGGACCCCAAGGAAAGACTCTTCCGCAATTTTGGAGGCTTGATGGGGCCTTTCGATGAGCCAGTGGCCATGCAGAAGTGGTCACGAGGCCCCAACCTGACAGCCACGGTGGTGTGGATTGACCCCACCTACGTCATTGCTGCCTCCTACGACATCACGGTGGATGCTGAGGCAGAGTTCACCCAGTACAAGCCCCCCCTCAACCACCCCCTGCGCCCTGGTATCTGGACTATCCGCCTCCTCCAGTTCTGGGAGCCTCTGGGCGAGAACCAGTTCCTGGTGGTGCCTCAGACCTTCAACCGCAAGCAGCCTCTCAGGAAAGGTGAGCATGCTCTGGAGTTTGGGGCTGGATGAGAGGGTGTCCCTGTGGGCAGTCCAAAGTGTTTCCCCCTGTGCTGGCCCCTGGGCTGCAGGTGATGACCAGGCTGGAGCCAATTTTCCACTGGTGTCCCCTTGCCCATGTGAATCCTTAGACTGGGCTATCCTCTTAGCAGCTGTGGAGAGCCCATTGGCACGTCAGTCAGATCCTTCCTGCAGCAGCATCCTTGTGCTGGGTGGGAGCTGGGGTTGCAAAGGGATGGGGTGTGGTGCCCCAACTGGAGTTGGGGGTAGGACCTGCAGGGCGCCAGAATGTTGCTGCACTGCTCATCCCCTCTCTTTTCTCTCTCTGTCCTTCTCAGATGACAGCAACTGGCTGCATGGTGGCCCTCCTCGCAACGAGTACATGGACCAGAACTTCCAGGGCCTGGGCGGGGTCCTCAACCTGCCACGCTCTGAGGCGGCAGAGGAGGATGCGGTGCAGAAGGCACGGCTGACGGGCAAGGAGCTGGAGGACTGGGCAGATGGTGCCATCGGCACCTTCTGGTCCGCAGTGAATGTCTGTGTCAGCAGCCCTTCTGCTTGTGCTTCCCTGGAGACCTGCAGCAAAACCTCCTGGAGCTCCCTCTCCCCAGACCCCAAATCAGAACTGGGGCCTGTCAAACCTGATGGGCGGCTGAGGTAGCAGGAGCGGCCAGCCTTGGGAGCAGGGAGCATCCTCCATGTCTGATTTGGGGGGTGTCTCTGGACCGCATCACCCTGTGCCATTTGCACCGCAGTCACTCGAGGAAGAGAAAATGAGAACCTCCAGGCAGGGGAAAACTGTCTCCTGTGGGGTATTTTGGGCAGAGGGAGTGGCATGAGGTGGGTCTTGCCCATCTCTGGAGGAATGAGCCCTTGTTGGCCAGGGAGAGCGTGCTGGAGTGCCCATCCCTGTGGGGGCATGGCAGGCAACTGGGAAAAGCTGTGTGTTTGTTGCTCCAGGCCTTGGAGCCTCAGGAAAGGGTGATGTGGGAGGGAGGGACAGCTGGTGGGTGGTCAGGCTCTGGACCAGCTCAGCATCCTGCCCAGCCCCAGACTAGAACTTGGCAGGATGGGCCCTACTTGCTGGCTGCTGTCCTGGTTGGGTTGATGAGGGGCTGGGGATAGGCAGAAGCAGAATGGGTCAAAACCTGCTGCTGGCCTAGGGTTTACATCTCATCCCTTCCAGCCCTTTAGTTTGTATTTTTATAAATACATATATATATATAAATATATATGATGCAAAGTGCAATAGAGATGAGACCCTGCATTGACCAAGAAGTCCTTGTGTCTCCATCTCCCCTCAGACTGTAACATACCTTGTTCCCTTGGGTGTCCTGGAGCTACAGGACAGGGTGCTGGGTCATTTACATCCTTTTTTATTATTATTACTATTATTGTTTTGCCGTTTGCCCATTTCCAGCTGAGGGCTGCTGGGGATGTGTAACCTGCTGGCCTTGGGGCAGGGTTGCCCCCAGGTTGTGAGGCAGCTGCCCAACTACGCCAAATGTCTGGAGCCCTGGTGTGTTGTGCGACAGCAAGTGGGGAGTGCTCAGTGTGTGGTTCAGGTCCAACAAGCTGTGCTGTAGACCCTGCCACTTCTGTCTCCACTTCAGCAAAAGGACGCCCTGATCCCCTGCCAAAATGTCATCCACAGGGCTGATGTCCTGCTGCAGATGAGCCGTGCCTGGAGGGCTGCCCTGTGTCACAGCTCCTTAACCCAACCTTTTCTCCCACATCGGCAGAAGCTCTCGGGACCTGCTGCGCTTCCCTGGGCAGAAAGCAAAGTGGCAAGACGAGGTCCGGCTGGCTCCATCCTCCCTCCGCTGTTTCTGCTTCCCACTGCTCCAGAGGGAAGAGGTGCCGCCTCCTCTTAGGAGGGGTTGCAGTGGAGTGTCCCCCTTCGCCACAGTCTCCCCAGGATTTCCTTGGGGTCTGCCTCCATCATTCATCTCTCCAAGACTGATGCTGCCTGGAGAAGTCTGGGTTTGGTTTCACCCTGTGAAGACACTTCACAGCTGGGGACAGTCTGGAGCCCATCTGGCCCAACCCTCTGCTCAAAGCAGGGTCTCAGGAGCTGGTGGGGTATTGCTGTCTCAATGGATCTGTGCCATCCTAACTTTTCTCCCATGACCCAGCTCTCTGCCCTGCAGGTCTGACACTCCCAGTCTCCAAATTTAAGCATGCGGGTGTTGCAAGATGTGTACTGGAAAACGGGAGGGACTGAGACGTTTGTGTGTGAGGGCAGGAGTACCTGCTAGCACTCAGCCCCCCTGTCCTGCACCTACTTCTGCCTGGGGTGCTTTGGGGCTGTGGGGGAATGTGGGGGGAGAGGGGCCACACAGGGGAGGACGCCAAATCTCTGTGTCAGACCCATTATGTAAAGTTGTCTTAAATATGCAGCATCACCACAAATACATCTATATCTCTACAGTTTGGTGTGTCGGGTTTTTTTTGGTCTTAAGGAATAGGTGAAGGGTGGAGGAAGCTTGGCCGTACCCGGTGAGGGTGTAAATTCGTCCTAGGCACCGGAACAGAGACTGTGAGGGTGTTGTGGCAGCGTCACCTTTCTCAGATGGGTGATGTGTAACCCAGAATCAAGCTTGGAGTTTTCAAAGCCTGTGGCTGGAGAGCGAGAGCTCGCGAGCGACCCGGAGCCACGGGCTGAGTCCGGTTACACCCTGGCAGCGGGTGCCCTGAAGGTACCCGGATACTTACCGTTGACATGGCACTTAATCAAGGTGTTAATCAGCTAATAAGCGGGCACCTCCTGCTGCCTGCGGGGCCAGGAGCCTCCTGCGACACAGCCCAGCTTTTCCTCCGCAGCAGCGGGGCAGCGCTGAGGTTGTCCCGTGCCCGCTGATCCCGGCAGTGACCCACGGTCTGGCTGCCGCTCGGCCGGCACCGCGGGACTCTGCTAACCGCGGCACGAGGCCGGGGCACCCGCGGATGAGCCGGGCTGGCTCCGACGTGTGTCCGAAGGGGGAGCCCCGGGAGTCCCGCGGCTGAGCCCGCTGGCTCTAGGTCCCGCCCCGCCCCGCCTCCCACGGGCTGTGGGGCGCGGGCAGCGAGCAGGGGCTGTCGGCGGCGGGGTCGGGATGGCGCAGCCCGCGGAGGCCTCGGGCCACACAGCGACCGCCAGCGCCAGCATGGACAACAACGTCCTGGCCATCGTCATCGCCGCCAGTGAGTGGCGGGCGGGGGCTCTGGCGGTGCCGGGAGCTGAGCGGGGGCGGCCGCCGGGCGGGATCGGCCTCTGCCGGTGCCTCCCGGGCTGTGCCGATAAGGCGATACCTGGGGACAGGCGGGGGTGAGCGGTCGCTGCAGCAGCCGGTCCTAATCCGGGGGGTTTCTGCTGGCTCACGGGATTGGGGTCGGAGCGGGGACGGGCGGTGCCGGTGGGCTCCGCGGATCCGCGGGTGGGTCGGGGGCCGCGGGTTCCCGGGAGACCGGAACACTGGCGAACTGGCGCTCTGCCGTAGTGCTGAGGGAACCGAGAGCTCCGGGCGAGAGCCGGTGGGTGCCGGTGTCGGTCCCCGCGGGGCGGTCCCTGCTGCCGCGGTCCGGGATGGGGTGAGCCCCTACTGGCTCTGCAGGTTGTTCCCGGTCTCGTAGGGAGAGAGAGATGTTGGGCACAAAGGGGCTTCAGCGCTCTTGGGGTGGGCAGCAGGTGGAATCGGCTTCTCAGGGGCTTCTCCAAGCGGCAGCCGCGGGGCGTGAGCGGCCGGCAGGAGGAGGCCCGCGGGCCCGTCGAACCACCGGCTCTCTCGCCTCTCCCGTCTCTTGGTAGCGGTGTCCACCTCCGTCTTCATCGTGGCGATCCTCATCCTGCTGTTGCTCTTGTACCATCGGGACCCCATGTGCTGCCAGTTCCTCTGCTCCTGCCGCCTGTTCCAGACCCCCAGCCACTATGTGAGTGTCCTCCAAGTCCTTCCTGTCGTCCTCCTGCCATCAAGTCCCCCTCTGTTCCCCGAGCTCCTGTTCCCTTGTGCTGGATCTGTGGGGCTGCACCACCGGGTTACCATCCTGCAGCCTGGCTGGGATTGTTTATGGACGTGGGTCCTTCAAGCAGAGCTGGGCTCTGCCACCTCCTTGCTCCCACTCTATCCAAGTGATCCAGCCATCCACCCACCCAGTCCTGCCTGGCTGTGCCATTGTGGTTGTATCTCCAAGGCCCAACGTTAACAGGCTTCCCTGCCCTCCACACAGCTCGGGAGGGAGGTTCTCCTCCCCCTGCACAGTCATGTGTGGGGTCCTGCTGTGCTTTATAGGAAGGGGCCCAGCAGGGAAGGGAGCTGGAAGCTGAGGGCAAAGGCAGACAAAGCCACCCGCAACTGGCCCTCTTATGCACAGCTATTGGGGAAGGAGCAATGAGACACAAAGCCCTTTTGCTCACATCTGTAATTTCCTAGGGCTGGCTTTCAGCTAGGGAAGCTGATGGAAAAAGAGCAGCATGAGTAGCCAGTGTTGCTTTTGTGGCAGTGACTGCCTGGGGAAAGCTCAGCCTCCAGAGCAGCAAGGATGGCTCTTGAGGGGGGGCTGCAGGTACCACTTTGCAGTCCTTAGGAGAAGAGTGGACATTCAGCCTCACTAGCAAAGGGTGGAGAGACTAATGCTATGAAAGGCAAATCTAATAGTCCAGCACAGGCTGGGAAGTGCCCAGCAGAAATCACAGTGGAAATAGGCTGACACTGATGGTGTCCTTGTCTGATCCTTGTCCTGTCTCCATTCCTTTCCTTCTCTTCCCTCCTGTTGTCTGCCCATGGTACACACTGGGAGCGGGCCCTGCTGCTGTGCTCCCTTGCCCTGTGGAGCTGGTCCCTGAAGCAGTGTGGGATGGTCCCTGAGCTCTGAGGTGGAAACTTCAAGCAGGCATCTTGCCTTTAGCAAAGGGCTGTGCAGAAGGATGGATGCAAAGAATCATGTAAGGAAAGGGAACATATAATGTATTTCCTTCAGAAAAAGAGAAGCAGTTGTAGTCTGTGAGGCAGCTTTGGGCAGGAATAGTTGCATTGGTTTTGCTCATCAGCTATTGAACCAACAGTTGGGTGCTGTTTTCCTGCAGCTTCTATAGTTGTGCTATAGGGCCAAGACAAATAGTTCCTTGCTTGTTAACTAAAGTAAATCCTCATAGTCCTTCCTGCGCATCCCGGGTTGCCCTGGGCATCTCTGGGCTGGTTTCTGCTAGCAGAGATGGGGTCTTCTGAGATTCAGATACAGCCATGGCTCAAGTCCTAGCTCTGGCTGGAGGGGTGTTCTCTGTGAAAAGGATTTTTGCTCACTGTTCCTCAACACCCTGACAGGGAATCCAGTTTAACTGGAGCGAGACAGCTTGGGGACAGCACAACTATTGCCCTGTAGATTTGCTTGCTGCATTATTCTGAAATGACAACCTCAGTAAGTAAGAGCTAACAAATTCTGTAACCCTGAGCATGTGATGGAGCTCTTATCTACGCCAGCGGAATAGTTGGGTTGTTTTTTGTTGTCGTCCAAAAAGAGATGGTTCTACTGATTTTCAATGAAACTCTGCCCTGGGGCCCAGACTGTCCCTCTGGCTGTGCTCTGCTCCAGCTGGCTCCAGCTGGCTCCAGCCCTTGGAGCAGACCCTGTGCTGCCAGGGAAGATGTCCCGGAGCTGTTGGTGTCACTGAACAGGCAGGGGCTGCTGCCAGCAGCAAAAGCTGCAGGAGCCACATGGGCAGAGGGAGCAACTCTTCCTCTGCCAGGGTCCTGCTGTCCCATGAGAGCTGACTGAGCTCTGCTCTCTGCCGGGAAGGATGTGAGGGATTTTGCTTTGCTCATGTCCTCCTCATTCCAGGACTGCCCCCCACCTTACTTCAGCAGCAGCCAGCAGCTGGTGGGACCCCAGCGTGGAGCCTTATGGCTGGAGAGCACTGCTGAGAACCCCGGCATGCAGGTGATGGCACGGTCCCTGCTGGGAGCTGGGCGGGAATGATAGCAAGGTGCTCATGGGCTTGGAAAGAGACTCTGGTTATGGGATTTGCCTGGGACAGAAGGTGCTGGGCAGCATCTTCTGGTGCTATCCCACAACTTTGGGAAGTGCTCCAAAATATAAAAACCCCATGGATAGGCAGCATGTGGAGGGAAGGAATATTGCAGAGGACACCACAGTGCCCTGAGGTGTTTGGGCATGAAGTGCTAGTGGTAGATCCTGGGGCCTTGGGATCCTGCAGTGCAGGTCGTGGTGTAATTGCCTCCTGGGAGGGCAGATATCCTCTCTAGGTGTCCAAAGGAGCCTACAACTATCTACAGCTTTGAACCCTGGATTAACTCAAGGTTGCATCAGGACATGAACTTCTAGTGGTAAGAGCCACCACCACACTGACACTTTTCTGGGGATGGGCGTTTCTAGGGAGACGAGCTCTTCTGTGTCGGACCCCCCAGCACGTACCAGCTCCCATCCTGGGAGCAGCCCCGCCTCCCCAGCTACGAGAGCGTGCGGAAGAAAGATCGCCAGCGGGAAATCCATCAGATGATTGCAGACAGGTTTGGGCTGTGGGCAGAGCCATCCCAGGAGGTGAGCTCCCATCCCTGCAGTGGGGGGCTGGCAGAAGCCCATGGCAGTCACCACTGTAGTTCATATCTGTGTCTTGCTTCAGTTGGTGGTAGCTGAGGACTCTGTGCTCTGTGATTACCTTCCCCTGATAGCTTTTACCTCTGGGAAAGCACAAAGTGTATTGGGAGGCTCCTTTGGTGTACATCTGTGCTGGTTAATGATCCATCTCCCCTCCCCCAGTGCGTTTGCAGAAATGCCTGTACCAGAAGGCAGGGCAGAGCCCCACGGAGAAAGGGCAGTCTCTTCGGATCACCTGCTCCATACAAGTCCAGGCTGGGAGTGTTATTTTTGGATCTCTAAGGCATTTGTGGGTTCTTGCTTCCTTCTCCCTGCAGGACACTCCTGGGGAGACCCCTTGGTATTACCTTGAAGAGTTTATGGCTTATTTATGAGCAGGAGGCTTTGCTTGTTACAATATTTAAGATTTGCACTCCCACAATATAACAGGGAAAAGTGAGTGCATCCTGCCAAGTAAATCCTGTGGCAGCATCCTGAGATGTTCCCGTTCAGAGACCTCATTGTCTAAAGCAGGACAAAAACATTTGAAACCCTGAGTAAAGCATTAAAAGTTCACCGATTTACCTGGATTTTGAGCTCTTAAAGCTGTACCATAAAGCCTGTCATAGTCAGCCCTTGCCACTCAGTGCTTGGAGTTATATGTAACGACACCTGCCTGAAAAGTTCCAGCCTGATATAGTGGAAGGTGTCCCTGCCCATGCAGGGGTTGGAACTGGATGACCTTTAAGCTCCTTGCAACCCAAACCATCCTGTAATTCTATGAAACCTGGGCAGCGAGGGCACAGGAGAGTAAAGCTCCAAAGACAAGTAACTGAGGAACAACACTGGAAGCTCTTCCACAACATCCTCATGCCACTTCCTGTCACCTGTGGGGAGAAAGCTAGCCCAGCTCTGACAAAATAAATGTGACAAGGCCTGGAGGTTCCTCTCTCTGTGCAGTGAGACTTGCTGCTGGAACCTGGGTACAACACTTGATTAGTAGGTACTTGTGTAAATCTCAGTAATTTTTCTTTAGTCAAGGGAAAGGAAATGACAGCCCTCTCTCAACAAAAGTCAAGTTTGTTCTGGCCTTCTGCCAAGTTCTTGAAGGGGAACAGGGAAGAGCAGGAACCTGGCACAGAGTGTGAGGGGAGAATGTGTCTCTCAGCAGGTTTGTGCCATGTTCCAGACCAATGCTCTCATCTCCAGGTGTTCCCCAGCCTACAGCTGGCTGCGCTGGGGGACTGTGGGGGTTTAATTTCAGGCTGGTGGCAGCTGTGAGCTTTTTCATCTGCTCTGTAAGAAGAGGTGGGATAATCTCCTGGTTATTTCTGATCCACTGTAATGCTCTTCCTCTCTCCTCCATAGATGCCACCTCCTTATGAGTATGCTCTGAGGCATCCTCCAGCTTTCTCAGGAACAGGAATAAGCTCGGAGACCTTGGACAGATATGGTGTTCCAGACCCTTTCCATGCCCCCCTCAGCTACCAAACTCAGCGAAACACTGTGGTGTAAGGCCTTGGCCTCAGTGTACTGCTGCTTCCTGTGCTGTCAGCAACAGAAGTGCCTGGGATATCATTTTCCTCCACAGGGAATGGCCAAACCTTCACCCAGATCCACAATCAGCTGAAACACAGGCAAGCCCAACCCAGCCATCGGTAACATCCCTCCTGTAGCACAGGAAAAACCACAGAGCGATTGCTGGGTACTGCGCTGAGCAGAGAAACCAAGGATGTCTGCTTAGTCTTCTCTGGAAAACACCAAAGGCAAAGGTCTGGCTGCTGGAGCTGCATAGGGCATGGCCAAGGGGAAGGTCTTCTAGGCCAGAGCTCCTCAGGAACAGCATTTCATACCTCTGTGAGGCAGCGCTGCTGGTTGTACAAAGGATCACACCTCAGGCACTGGTGGTATCGTGCTGCTCTACGTGTTTCTTAGGTTATCAAGTGTTTTACTGTATCTTTATTGCCTGCCAGGTGGAAATCCTCATCTGTGAGTGGCAGAAGGGATGTGCTCTGCAGCATCGCTGTGTGCTCTGGTACCAATGGCCTCTGCGACCGACAGCAGTTCTGTACAGAGCCCACACAGAGATTTGGAGAGGCTCCATGGGTTATACCCAAATACGGACCACCAAGATGAACATGGGACTGGATTTGCAGGATGGGAAAGGATAGATGCATGGACTGAACAGCTGGAGGTCTACATGAAGACTGTGAAGCACAGGTGGACATGTGTGGCTGACCCAGCGCACCGGGTCTTCTGCAGAGCAGAAGAATTGTCTAAATAATGTCAACACTGGTGTCCTTACACTGCTGATTTTGATAACCTGTTTTCTACTGCAGAGTCAATGTTTCAAATTGTTTACAAACCGGTAGATAAAATGAGATCAGTTTGGGCACAATGCATTGGGGCTCCTTTATTTTGAGCAATACAAGCTCAAAAATATCACATAATGACTCAAATATAAAAGGATGAGTATCCTGGATAATGCTTTATATCATACACCTCCAGCTGCTGGGGCTTCAAATACTAGCCCAGATTTGGGCATCATGTCAGGCCTCCTGAACTTAGTAATGAGTTAAGAGTTTGGCCTGTGAACTTGCCTCACATGGCCAGTGAATGGAACACTCAGATATTTAAGTTAATCACTGAGGTGAGTGAGGTATAGGGAAAAATCTAGCTTCTGGGTACACAGAATAGGTGCATGTGGAAAAGGATCTGTTCTGCAGTTTTGTGAGTTAAGGTACAAATAGAACAGTTATGACTAAAAATGAGCAAAAATAGAGGGAATTATTAGCAGGACAAGTACTGACACAAGAGTGATTGTAGAGGGAATTCAATGGCACAACAGACCAGGCTCTCCAGATGCTACATGACAATGGTAACACATTCCATGAGCAGCCAAGACCTTCAGGTGCCCCACAGCATTTATTAAACCCTCTTAAAAATGCCAGCAGGTGATCTCAGTGCCTGAACACAGATCACAAGTGCTTCAGGAGCAAAACCAAGTCCTAAAACAGGATCTTCAAAGCCACTCTTGTCCTCAGATGCCAGTATAGCTGTAGTGGTCTGTCCTTTCCATCTGTGCCCACATGACACAGCAGGTTCACAGCATGGTGACGAGTTTGAAGCTTCCTACCTCTGTGGTAGGGACAATGCTGATAAAAGTTTTATAAAGTATTGCTCCTTTGGGCAGCTGGCAGATCACATCCCTGCTCTCGCTGCTGCGGGGTGGGGGCACGTAGACCTCTTTGGTGTATCTCACAATCCCATCCTCCAGGGCATAGAGTGTCTTGTTACGGCCCATCCCCACCTTGGAGAGGATGAGGAGCATTAGAAAAGAGAGGCTGGACATCCACAACTAAAGCAGATCTGACCATTGGTCTGTCTTATTTGATATCCTGGCTTCAAAAGCATCTGTTGCTTTACTTTTTTAAATAAAATCACACAACTTGCTTCCAGCAACCAGTTTGCAATGGTGCTCAGTATGAGACATAAGACATCCATTCCACCCTGAAGCACAAGTGCCCAGTCAGGTCACAGAAATGTTCTGGGATACCAATTACTTGCAGACCTTCCCTGAGTCCCACGAACACAGGTGAGGCTCTGAGCAGGCTCTGTGCCTAATACCACAGAACACAGGGATGAGCATTAAGAATGAGACTGAAAGAGAGGAGGCAGTGAGTGTGGGACTCTGGGGGGGACTGCTGTTCTCTGAGAAGCAAAGAGAGAGAAAAGGCCTTACGTGAGCGCCGGGATGCCAGCGGATCAACTGCTGCGTAGCCAAAATGTTTCCTGCATGGACAAATGCACCTGCAACAGAGTGACACAGTCAAGAGTGCAGAGAAAGAGCTTCCAGAGCCCTGGCAGAACACAAATTATTCCAAGATTTACAAATCCCAGCTTTCAGCTTTCCATAGGCATTTTCTAAGGAAAAATTACTTCAAATGTTAAAAGCATCTGAACAAAAATGCTGTTAGCAGGAAATAACAGGGCAATGGAGAGACAATGGGAAAAAGTCAAATCTCTGAAAAGATTGCTTCTAGGGTACAAGGCATTTTCTGGCTGCTGAAGGCATTTGTTTTATTACATTTACATTGATATGTTTCCATCAGCAAAGCTAGTAATTATTAAGCACTCAACTGCAAGAATTTGCACTTTGGCTTCTGCTAAGCCTCGTAATTCTCTCCTTTGTAAACACTGGAAATGCTCCATTTTTCTACCCAGCGTGGGGGGAAAGTGCAGTGCAGTTATGAGGTGTCCCAGAGTGTTCCCTCCTCCTGGACTTTCTGGAGAGGTGAAGTTAGAACCAAAGGTTTTCTGCAGGCAATTTTGGCTGGCAGCCAGCAGGCTCATGGTGGGGGGAGCTGACTCACCCTGCCCTCCCACCAATGACCCCTTGATCATGAGGTTTCATTGACCCTCCCCTTCTCTCTCTCCTGGAAAAGTGCCCTGCCCACCTCCTTCTGAAACATTCAACAACTGACACATATCATGGGAGAGAAGCTGTGAAGAACCCAGTGAAATACAAATAAGATACTCAGACCTACCTTCGACTTTTTTGAACCCATAGCGTTTCCCAGGGCTGCGGCCACCTAGGTTTTTTGAGCTGCCCCCACTTTTCTTAGAAGCCCATCTGACAGCAACCAGGCTTGTATGTTGAGTGGTTAGAACTAGGTTAGGAGAAAGAACAACATCATCAGCTGGGAAAACTATCATAAATAATTCCTTCTGTCAGATGTAAAGGATATCAGTTAAGACAAACCTAAAAATTAAAGGCAAAGGAAAGCCCTGGGAGCAACAAAAAGTACTTCCAAGATAAATTGACCAAAATGGCCTAAGCTCCTTGAAAAGAGGCCATATCTCAAATGCTGCTGCTGCCCAGGTAAGAATAAAACTCTCAGCAACTATGTTAAATGATGTGCACAAATTCCTGTTTCATTCTTGTAAAATGTAGCACAGACGCCACTGGTTGCTGTGGATTGCTCTTACAGTGCTTTGAGAAAAGATGGATTGTGATTTGTTTCAGTTTACCCTTTGACCAAACGGCATTTACTTACACTGTTACATCCTGAAATCTTACAAATGAGCAGACTCCAACTCTGGAAAATATATCAACATCTATGACCAGCCAGAAACAGTCTGATGAATATCCAGAAGGAGCATAAAGGTTGGACTTGCTGGTATTGGAGGTCTTTTCCAACCTTAATGATTCTGTGATTCTATTATTAAAGGCTCTAAGAAGGAATACAGAGCCCTGGGAGTGGCAAAAAGGGAGTCTGGAGCACAGTTTTTTTCATTAATCCTCCCAGTTTAAGGGAAGTGTTTAAGGCCAAGTTGAACAGGGCTTGGAGCAACCTTGTCCAGTGAAAGGTGTCCCTGCCCATGGCAGGGGGTAGGAACTGGGTGATCTTTAAGTTCCCTCCCAACCTAAGTCACCATCATCTTAAAAATCTCTTCAGTACCACCTTTCATGCAGTTAGGAGACAAACCTAATTTTTCTGAATCCTTCTATTTAGTCTGTTAAGCAGCTGGTTAGAGTAGAACAGTGGTTATCTTGTTTCCTTAATCTGAGCAAAACCACTAGTTTAACTTAATTAAATCATCACGGATACTCAGTGAGCTGAAAATATGTCCCACCACTGGAAGTGTTCAAGCACAGGTTGGATGCGGCTTACTGCAACCTGGTCTAATGGAAGACGTCCCTGCCCATGGCAGGGAATTGGAACAAGATGACCTTTAAGGTTCCTTCCAACCCAAACCTGTCCATAATTGTAAGAAATACTGTTGAGGAAAGGGTACAAAACCCCATTAATTTTAGGAGATGACCCATAAAGTAAATTAAAGCCTCCAAGACTTGACAATTTACAGGAAATTAGACAAAGACGAAGTATAGTTACAGTTTCACATACACAAACCCGCCCATCACGACAGCTCCGCCTCAGCTCCAGGCAAAGGCGAAAGCCTCGACCTCGCGCTACCGGCGGTGACGTACCACCGGGGGCGCGACATCCCGCGGGATGACCTCCCTGGGGCACCTTCTCTCGAGCTCATCCCTCCCGCTCCAAGGCTAGGCCTCCGCTCCCCATCCCTCAGAAGGTAATAAGCTGACACAGGCCTTCACTCACACAGCCGTCCCAGCGCCGCCATCTTGACAGCGTCGCTTCCCTTTCCTTTCCTCCTCCCGCTGGGAAGGCGACGCGCACGCGCGCGCACTGGGCGGCGATTGGTCCGAGCGCGTGCGCTAGCGTTCGGACCAATCACCGCCCACTGCACGTTTCTCCGGGCCAACCAGCGGCCGGCGCGGGCTTTCCCCTCAGGCGGGCGCGGGTGCCCCTGAGGAGACTGGGGGGATGGCGGAGAGCGAGTCGGGATCGGAGAGCAGCGAGGAGGAGAACCTGCCATCCTTCGCCTACCTGCTGCAGCCGTCCCCATGCCTCGGCGAGCCGAGCCGCCCACGGTCGCCATCTCCTGATCCTGAAGCGGTAGAGGTTGTCAAGATGGTGAGAAGCGGGAGCGAAGAGATGGATGAGGAGGTGATGGACGTTGTCCCTTTACATGAGAGGGTCAAGATGAGGGTGGGAGCGGAGCCTGAGCCTTTCAACCTGGGCACTGGCGATACAGGAGAGGCATCTGGGTTTTGTGCTACTGGTGACCCGATGGCTCCTGAGAGCGAAGGGCTTCGGGAAGACCTGGCGCCGTCTAGAGAAGTGGCTTGTGATAGTGAGAATGGTACACGCAGTGCTGAGAGATCCTCCTTGTGCTCCTTGTTAGTCGACTCTGACAGGCCTAGTAGCCCCCCGGTAAGCAGAGAAAGGCCAGAAACATCGCTCCCTCTCAAGAAGCGACAATATAGTCAGAAGGAACGGGAAGCAATCTGCCAGAATGCGTGGCAGAGAAGGAAGGAGCAAGAAGCAAAGAGGAGGGAGCAGGAGGAGGAGAAAGAGAGGAAGAGAGCCGTTGCCAAGATGCTGAAAGCTCAGCGGCCAGGAGAGTGCCAGAAATACATAACAGTTGTGCTAGATCCAGGTAGTTGTCCTCACAGCCTGCACCTGCCTTGTACTGACTGTTGTCTCCTCTCTCTGGAGGCCTTACCCGTGCATCGATTTTAGTCATCTTACAGGTAGAAGGTGGCGAGCAGATCCTTAGTGCTTTGCAGGCTGCCAATTATTCCTGTGTGTTTGAGAACCACGCTGTTCCCTGCAGCATCACCTGGAGGAGAAAGACAGTGTCATCACAGGTATGTGAGCAAAATTTTGATAATCTCGCCCTTTTCTTCATGTGTTATTTGCAGTAGTTAGTAATTGTGTTTAACAACCCAAGTAAACACCATTTAATCTCCCTGCTCAGAGCTCTGAGTGGGAGTCTGAGTGAATTCTAAACAGACTGTGGCCTGTTTGTTTTCATATCTGAACAGATGGGAGGAGGAGATGAATGGACAGAAGAACCAAATGTCCTGATTTTACTTGGCTTGGAGGAATTTTTGTCCATGGCTCACAGCTACAAGCAAGTGAGAACACTTATGACTTTTGTGCTCCTGAACATGCGTTGATGCAAAACCGGTGTTTTGTCATCCCTCTTAGTGGCAGGAACGTTTTGGTGTGGGAGGAATGCAGGGTTTCACTGAAACAGAAATCTGGGTTTAGAAGCCATTGATGGGCTGTATAATGTGAAGTTCTGACAAGCTTTCTTCGCTAGTTAAAATTTTTCACACGTTCATCTGAAGAGTTACATTGTTACATCAAGTGGGTTTATTTTTTTTTTCCTTCTTTCTGCTCTAACTTTACATGGGATCAAGTATTGCCTGCTTGCCCTGAAGAGTGAGGATGAACAGACTCATCTGCAGACCTACAACCAGGGCCATAATTTGCAGTACTTCTCTGTGTACCTCAAAATGGTTTAACTCCTTATTTTTCCCATTCATCTTTGTAGAACACTGATGGCTGTGCAGAAAGGCAGAAGGAGACCCTGCAGAGTTATGTAGCTCATATGATGGAGAAAATGCCTGGGAGAATTCTGGCTCTGGCAGTAGTTGGAGTAGAAAATTATTTCAGGTCAGACTTCTTCCCTCCAAATGTTTCTGTGTTTTCTCTGGCCTTGAAAAATGCCATAGGTGTTTATGTTAATTCCTTCTAGCAAAGACTGGAGTATAAGAGGTATTCCCCTAACTGCTCCACCACTTTTTATACAGAAACAGAAGCAAAGGTCTATCCAGACTGTCACCTCAGTCTTACTCTACTCTTTTTTAGGTCTCTCCAAGTTCAGCCAAAACAAAGGCTGCGACAGACAGCAGCGAGTGGGAATCAAGAGAAACGGGGAGAAAGGAGAAAAAAGGAGGTTAAGGATTCTGGCCTGGACTTATCCAGAATGGATGTGAAAGAAGTGAGTGCATTTAAAACAGAAATGCAGACATCATCTGTTGTCTCCCAGTATTTGAACATTTGACCCAGTCACACAATTTTGTGGATGGGAGTACGCAGCTTCCATTATTCATTAGTCCATCAGTCTGTGGGCAGAGCTCTTTGCGTTCAGCTCCCCACTGCTCAGTCATGTACCTGTTCCCACACAGACTGATTTGTCTTGTTCACCTGGATACTGATGTCAGTCTCAGCACCTCTTGCCCTTCATGGCCCATTGGCAAAGCCCAGTGGTGGTGGCCTGTTTGTAACAAGAGCCACAGAGGAGCTGACGCAGCTCAGAGTACACTGAAGTGATATTAACTGTCAGGAGACCGACTGCCCCTAAATACTTCAGTGTCTTAAGTTAACTGTTCAAAAAATGGGGAGAGAGTGAAGGTTCTTGTCTTACAGCAGGATGTTTGTGACCCTTTTCTGCTTCAGACAAAAATGGAATTTGATGCAACAAGACTGATTGTACCATTTGTTGTTCCCAATGGTGATACAGGCCCTGGTGGATCTGCAGCTGAGCACACAAGTCCAAATCAGCATTTTTGAGAGCAGTGAGGAGCTTGGGGAATATGCCACTATGTTCACAAAAGCTGTGGCTGAGGCACCATACAAGTGAGTAAGCAGAGAAGATTTGGTCCTACCTTTGGAGAGGCTGCACTTTAAGCTACTGGGAAGGAATAGCAGGTTCAACACAGGGTATAATGGTTCTTAAAGGTGCAGGTGACAGAGCATCTGTTATTGCAGCTCCTTAAACACAGGACTTGTTCTTGAAATTGATGTCCTGCCCACAAAGGGGTCAGGACAGACCCTGGTTTCATAGTCACAGCCTGGTTTGGGTTGGAAGGGACCTTAAAGATCATCTAATCCAACCCCCTGCCATGGGCAGGGACACGTTCCACTAGACCAGGTTGCTTAGTGCTCCATCCAGCCAGGCATTGAATACTTCCAGGGACAGGGTATCCACAATTTCTTTGGGTATCTGCAACTTCTTTGGGCAGTTTGTTCTGGTGCCTCACCACCTTCAAGTTTCACACTGGAGCCTTGACATCAAGTAGAGCTCTTGTTCTGAGTCAGATTTTTGGAGTGGGAAGGGAATGTGAGTAGGGTTGGCTCTTAGCGTGCCAGCTTTTCTTCTTCAGTGTGTAACCAAGAGACATGCCTGAGAATGGACCACTTGGCTCTTTCCATTGATAAGGGAGGACAGCAGCTTGTTGTACAGTGATAGCTAAGAAAGCCACCTTGTGCAGTCTCACGCATTCCTGGCATTCCTATCACAGCAGCTGCTGGATTTTCATGTCAGCCATGACAAGAGATGAGCTGTCCTTAAAAATGACATCTATAAGTGTTTTATTATGGTTGACAGCCAGAAGGTGAATTCTTGTTTACCACTTTGCAACTTGGCTTGTGTCAGGATTGTTGCTGCATACAGGATTGTTTCTTTTCAGTAGCAATCTGGGTCTTAAAGAAATTGGTAATGCATGTAAAGTAAACAGGGTCAAATTGTTCATGTTTCCTTTGATGCCAGTTGTGTCTCTGACACAAGTGAGAGCTCAAGTGACGGACGGCCCTCTGGCTCTGTGACAACAGATGGCAGGGACAGGATTTTCTTCACATCCTCATTGTCTCATTTGCTTCCTCATTCCTTGTTCTCCCTAGGCGAGAGCGAGAGAACACAAGGTTCTCTTTCTACTTGGAGAAGGACTGTTGTGGAGGGGTGAAGGTGGATCCTTCTGGAAAGGGTCTCTTGAAAGTTTGGAAGAGGCAGATACAGCAATTTAACCGTGTCAGCTCTGAGATGGCTGAGGCTATCGTGTCTGTCTACCCTTCTCCTCAGCTTCTGATCCAGGTGAGGATGCCTCAGGGATACCCAGCACAGTGTGAAGGCAGCCAGCTCATGCAGGGGATGAAAGAAGTAATGTAATCAGTATTAAATTAGACACACTGATTCTGCATGAGCAGTTCAGTAAATTAGCGAAGGAACTGATTCCTTGGCGTCTACTGTTCTGGCTTCCCACTGAGGGAGCAGCACTGGCTCCACTCTCCAAGCTCACAGATGGGACTTGGGCAGAGACGGAGTGAAAAATCAGTGGACATTGTGGAAGGGCAGAGCAGGTACACATGCATAGCTTTGATTGTTTTTTTGAGCAATGGATGCAAGTGGGTGATCCCATTGTTCCCTTTGTGTTGCATTTAGGCCTATGAGAGATGCTCTTCGGACCAGGAGCGGGAGAACATGCTGGCTAATATCCCTGTGCACCGTGGGGAGGGTGTGACAGCCACCTCCCGGCGCGTTGGGCCAGAACTGTCCCGACGCATCTATCTGCAGATGACTTCCCATGATCCTGACCTCTGTCTGGATTTTACTGGGTAGCACAGGGAAAAAGGGTTTTACTGTTTGTTCAGTTAAGTGTTCAGTTTTGGATTTCACTGGGTAGCTCCACGGAATAAGGGTTTTTACCATTTGTCTGGTCAAGTTTTCAGTTTTCTTCTGTGAAGAAGTGCTTAGATAACACTCATTGATCCTTGTTTAAAGACTTGAAGCACATTTAGATTTTATTGTAGCAGGAAAAAAGTTGGATAAAGTTGCTGAATAGCAGTTTACACAAGAAAGATGGTGAACATCTTCCCTAAGCACACGAGTTGCACACAGCTTATAGTACTGATGTTGTTTTATTTGTCTTTCTATAAAATAAATAATTTTGAAGAATAACCTTTGCTTCTTAACATGGTGTCATGAACATAGACAGGTATGTCCTCTGTTGAAAAGAATACTTCCTGTTGCTCTCCTGAACTGCAAGGACTTGCCTTCTCCCTCCTTTGGGACAAATCCTGAAGCTAGAGCAACATGGTGCTGCCCCCCAGCACCTGCTCTAGTGAGGTGTAAGAACTTTACCTCACAAAACAGCCTCTCATTGTTCTGCTGTAGCAGATGGGAATGAGTAAGACTAATTTTCAGATATAAGTTTAGAGTGCTCTGACTCAGTCTCCAGATGGCTTAATCTAGAGAGGGTCTTGAAATCTGATTATATGTGCTGGAATTATGAGATCTAAACAGTTGGCAGAAACAGCTTCCTTTTAATTAGACTGGGGACCATGGCCTGTCCGTGCAGCCATCAGCACTTGTGTGCCCACAAGGACAGTTGAGGGTTTTTGTAACAGCATTGCTGAGATGAGTGCTCAGAGAATTAAACTGCATCCCATGTGTGGAAGTTAACTCCTTGGAACCCTGCTGCCTCCAGTGGAAAAATCCCTACCTGCCCTGCTCATTCCAGGCATGCAGCAGGAGCCCTGGCCTGACCAGAAGTGCTGCTGACCTGAATCTTTAAATTGTATAAAGTGCGGTGCTCACCAATCTATGCAACACTCATCTGGATGTTGGCAGGACTGCATGGAGGGAACATTGCTTTAGATGCTGTTTGTAATCTTCCTGAACATTTCTGGATAGGGAGTAAGGATATTTTAAAGAATGGGATGAATTAGACACCCAAAGCAAAGCTAAAAGGTGTTTGAAGGAAGCTTTGAAAACATGCACCCTCCTAAGGCAGAAGCAGCCCTTCCTTCTATCTGATACTTGTGCTGCTGCTCTCTCCTGTATGATATTCAGGGAACCAACATCGAATTACAGAAAAATGAAGGTTTACTGTTGTGATGGCTTTCCCATAGCACTGCTCCTGGCAGCAATAATCCCAGATATGAGAAGAGGGAACAATTCTGGAGACCAGTGTAGGATGTCTCAGTGGAGTCTGTAGCACACATTCTCTGAAACTTGCACTTCATTTTAAATACTCACAAAGCCCTTAAGGATATGAAAAATTTCTGCTTGATGGGAATTAAGGAAATTTTAAAATGAATTATTTTAAATCATTTTTACGGAAATTCTCAATAATTCACAAACCATTGGAGAGGTGAGTTTTTCTCTCAAGGTGCAAACAAGCAAACCTCCCAACCTTCCCCCAGCCCGAGGCTTCCTCTTTCCTGCCAGCAGTGCTCCCACAGTGCCACCCAGTGCTACTTCTGCAGCTCCAGCAGGCAGGAATTATTCCCACGTACTTGGAAATAATTTGTGGCTGTTCCTTAAAGTCTAATTAAAATTAAAACTAAGATAACAACACAAACATCCAGTTCAGACAAACTGCTGTGAAAAGTGTTGTATTGAAAATTTTCAGCTCCTTTCACTAGCACATCAGCCTCTTTGCTCCAACATAGAGATGCACAGCCATCCTACATGCCTGTAATTGGTCCTGGAGAGGGGCCTTAGTGTATTCTTCCCATACGGCCATACTGCCAATTTTAGCACGAACAGAAATGAGAGCAAGGAATGGGTATTAAAAACCTTCCACCTCCAGCTCAGAGCTACATGATGTGAGGGCTGCTTGTTCCCATTCCTATAGACTGTCAGCTTCCTGTACCTCACAATCCTGGTGGACACCACTTGGAGGTAAGGAGTGGTAACAAGTTTAGGTTAAGGTGCACAAATAATGGGAGTTACAGGCCGACTGAGAGACATGCACAACAAAGATGGTTTGAACAATAGCTCTGCTCTGTGGAGTGGACCAGCAAACCAACACTGACTGTTCAAAGCAGTTTCATCAGAACACAATTCCATAGGAATTCTGGCTGTGTAGATGGTGGAAGGAGATGCTGATGAAGCAAGTGCCCATCCAGGACAATCACTGGTGTGAGTTGTGCTGTAGCATGTTCTGCAGGGTTTTGTGGTTCTGCAGAGCAGCCACCACGTCCTCGTAGAGGGTGTTCACACTGACGCACAGGGGTTGATGCTGCAGCTCCGTCAGCTTGCAGGCAGCCAGTGTACAGAGGATGCAGAACAGCACAAAGAGCAGGACTCTCAGCACTGACCGCGACCATGAGGGCTTGTGCCTGGGAGGCTGAGGGGGACGGGAGCTGGAGGCTGGCTCTGCAGTGAGAACATGAACAGGACAGAATGTGACTATAACAGGCTGTGCTAACAAACTGTTCAGGTAAGATACTTAATCCTCTGCTGCAGTTGGCCTTTGTTGTGAATTTTCATCACTTAGCTCTGATAAATAAGTAGATGTGCAAGATGTAACTGCTTAGGATGAAAAGTTTCAGATCCAGTTTCACAGGCAGCAGTGAAGAGAGTGTAAAGCACCTCTGTGATGCACAAGATCTGGTTATGCAAATGTAGCTCAGTAGACTTAAGAAAAAATGAGTGGAGGGAAGTTCTCATTAGGAACAGCTGGAGAACTTCCTGACTTGTAGCTCCACAGTTCATGGGAACACAGGAAAAGGGCACAGCAGCAGAGTTTATCAGAACTCCTATAAGTTCTCCCCTACCCTCTCCCACTGTCTCCCAGTACCTGGGCTGCATGAAAGCAATTCTGACAGTATCATGATCTGATGACAAAGAAACCTGACACAATCCCATCCAAAATGGACACTACTTACTTTGGGTGTGCACTGTTTCCTTTTTAGTTTTCTTTTCCATCTCCTGTTTTGCGGCTTTCTGAGCATCATACTCCCGCCTTCTGCGCTCCTTTTCCTCTGCTTTCTCTCGCTTCCGCAGTTCTCTCTCCAGAGCCTCCTTTGCTCGCTGTTCTGCTTCACGCTTCTTCTCCATTTCTGGGGGTTAACAGGAAGTTTTTCCCTTTTATATAAAGAGTTGTCACTGCCATTTTCCTTATTACCTTATTATCCCAACTGGAATGAGGAAACCAATTAAACAACTATCCTCTTTATCCTCTATCATTTTATTTAGTATTGTATACCTTGCATTTTGCTGTGCTTTTCTTTCATGTTTTTACAGGTAACCTATAGCACATTCCACCTAGAGATTTAACTATTCCTCAGGCCAAGAAATCACATACACAACTCCCCTGATATATTTCTCCCTCCAGCCCTTTTACTCTAATACTCCCTAAGTACTTTGGGTTTGTGGCTACAAGTATGTGTTAGATGGCAATTTATTAGATGGTGATCAGAATGTTTGGGTGTGTTAGACAGACCAAGTGCAGTCCTCAGCAGACAGCACGTGGGGGCTCTTTGTGCCTACCTCTCTCTGCCTGGAGTTTCCGCTGCCGTTGTCGATCTTGCTCAGACTGGATTGCTTTCATGTGCTGCAGTACCTTAAAGGGCCAGGAAAACAACCTGAGGGCTGTGCAGAAGCCTTGCAGCACAGTCAGTTCAGAACAGAACAGATGGACTGTGGCTGAGGACAGGTGGCTGGGGCTGACCCCCAATCCCCACCTACTCCTACAGCTATGGCTCTGAAAAGAACTCACAACTTATGTGAGTCTCCATTGTTAAAAAAACAAATCTTCCCATTAAAAACAAACATGGCAAACTGGTGCTCAGTGATACAGAGGATCACAGAACATTTCTATTTATGTTTGCCGGAACTTCTCCAGAGGCTTTTGTACTATCAGCACAGGCATGGATTGTTATGTCTGATTATGCCTCCACTTTCTTGGCAACCAGCATTTAATCCTCTCTTAACTCCACTAATGGAGAAGCATCCTCCTCAGCCAGGTGTTTGCTCTCCACAGGCACAGCAGTAGTGGAGTCAGTGCAGTGGACCTGCACCTCACTCCCTGAAGAAACTTCAGGCTCCTGCAGCAGCTGTTCAGCTTGCTGAGCATACAGAGGAAGAATCACCAGCAAAGCCATGAAAGGAAAAAAATTAGAATAAAAGCAGACTCCTTACCTTGACAGCAGCCTGCTTACACTGCTTCTCATCCAGACAGTCTCCTGCCACTTTAGCCAGGACAGGATCCAGGGGATTGTCCTTC
Organism: Leptocoma aspasia; assembly: GCA_013399835.1. NCBI lineage: Eukaryota > Metazoa > Chordata > Aves > Passeriformes > Nectariniidae > Leptocoma > Leptocoma aspasia. The sequence continues at coordinate 504,046 of VXAX01005624.1, read as the reverse complement.
AGATCCAGCCACTTCAGGTTCTGCAAAAAGGCACAACAAAGGGGAGGCTGTGAGAGCACAGCAGTCTTGGAATTATTTAAGAGATCCAAAGCAGAAGCAAAGAACTGCTTAATTTTCACATGAATGAAACAGGTACAGAAGATGAGCAGAGATGTTTTCAATAAACTGAGAGGATTTTCACTGAGCTGTGGTGCAGAGCCAGCTGAATTTTTGAATGGGTAGTCAGCAGGATGGATGCTTTACCAGAGAAATCAACTTGAGCACGATCACAAGACCCTGGGCTGCATCCCAAAGCTTTACATAACTGCCCAATGAAGAGTTTTACCTTGAGCTGTGCAAAGCTGACTGGCAGGGTGACCAAGCGGTTGTTCAGAAGGTCCAGGTGCTGCAGATTGACCAGGCGGCCAAAGTCCAAAGGCAGCTGTTGCAACTGATTTTTACTCAAATCCAATTTCACCAGATGCATCAAACTGCAGAAGTCTGACTAAAACCAAAACAAAGAAAACCCAGAGAAAGCTGGTCAGCACTTTTATGGAAAAACCTCAGTGGGAAGTACGTGGATACAACCTGCGCCTCACATCAGGCACAAATCCTTGACTTACTACAGGACTGTGATGGAGGAAAATTGCTCTCCTCCTTTGCCTTGGAAGATGGAGATGAGACAGTGGGACAGATAAGACAGACTGAAAAGGTTATGAATAACAATATGACAGGAACAAACCCAAGTGTCCACTGCTGATGAAACTCCTTTGTATTCACCTGGGGATGCTCTGGAAGGAACGTATTGCAATCTTCACACAGTTCAACCCTGTACTCTCTCCTGCCTCAGCCAAATCCACTGCCAGCACTGACCACGGAATCATTCAGCTATGCCAGGGCAGGGGAAGTGCCAGTTCCACAGTGCCTGGTGAGCTTCTACCGAAGCACCAGCTATCTTTCCAAATATTTCCCAGCACACTCATCCCCAGGGAGGCTCTCTAGCACCTTACCGGCAAGGAAATGAGATTGTTACAGGACAAATCCAAGACAGTAGCTTTCGGAAGAGCGGCCTGAAAGACAAATAAGGCACTGAATGAACATGGAGGTTCACCCGAGCCCCTCTGACACCTGCTAATTCTGCTTCGGCCTCTGCGGTTTCTCCCGCGTCAGTCTGTCCATCCCCCGCGGCTGCTCTGAGGTCACGTCATCTCCGGATCCATCTCTGGATGGAGAGACATCTTATCCCGGGACAGCAGTGACTAACGGCTGCCGGGCCCGCTAGACACAGAACCTCACTCCTTTAAATACCTGCAGGCCAGGTCATAAGCCCCCAGCACATGCGGCTCCCCTACGCTGCCCCTTCCCGGGGACCGG
>VXAX01005624.1:442202-502325 GCA_013399835.1 Leptocoma aspasia | reverse complement strand
GTCCGCGCGGGCCCCGCCAGCCGCCGCCGCGAGGCCGAGTGCGCCCGCTGCCGGCCAGGAGCGGGGCCGCACCGCCCGCACCGGCGCCGGCGCCGCAAAACACTTACAAATTGCCTTAAGAAAGGATGTTATCTGATGTTTGATCTCTGCATACTTTCAAACCTAAGCAACAAGAAAGGAGGTTTAGTCCCCGAAGCAGAGAGCAGCCAATAAGCTCTAAGCGCTATCTTAGAAAGACGAATTACTTGTTGGTAGAATTGTCTTGTTAAGGTTTAAGGCTTGATCCAATGATCTCAGACTTAGTGAGAGGTTGACAAAGCTTGGGAAGAAGGATGTACTACTGACAGTGGGAACAAGGAATGCAGGATTTATGGGCTACAAGGACATTAGGCGGAATCCCCAGGATAAGGAAGAAACTAATAAAGCTAACTCAGCAATTGGGTTGAATCATCTCCAAGCAGGTAAAAGGTAGTTCTGTCAGGGGCAGATTGTGACCACCTACTCATGGCCACTGACCCAAGAAATCAAACAACCCAAAAGAAGAGAAAGACCTTTTGGACTAATTAGCAGGGGAAGTGAAAGAATCATTAACAAATGGAAGAGAGAATACTAATTAATATGAGAACTAGGTAGCTTGTAGCCAATGAACATTAATGCCTTTGTTCACTAAAATATATAAATAGTCAAAAGTTTTGACAGTCATCATGCTGGCTTTGTGGATTTGCCTCCAGTGCAGAACTGTAAATAAATCAAATACCTCGACTCTGGGTGTGGGTTGGCCTCTTGCACACTGGGCAGGAGAGCATATTTTGGGACACACTGGCACAGCTCAGGCCATCCTCACAGATGTCCCACCAGCCCTGGAACCCTGGCCAGGCTGGCAGGAGTTTAGATCTGGGCTATATGAAACAGTCCTGCAGAAGGAAGGAGAACTCCCAGCCAAGACCCATGGGCAGGGGAAGTTTGCATCCAGTCACATCACCTGTCACACACCACCACACAGAGAACCAACTGGTTTATGGCAAATAATCCCAACAGAAACCCAGGGATGTATACCTTGTTTTGCAATATCTGATACAGCTGCTTATATCTGTCTGCACTCTCCCTAATCCAGGAGGTGAATTCCCTCTCAGCTGGGCTGTTACATTACCCCACGATGTCTCTTTACAGGAGGAACACTTAATGGATGTTCCTACTTTGCTCCCAAGGCTCCAGTCCCACAGGAGCAGAGTGCTCTCCTAATCCTCTGTGGAGAAAGTCAGTGAAAGAGAAAGGAGCCTGGGGCAGAGCCAAATTAGTGTTACCTGGTATGGGCATTACAGCAAGGACTAACCGTGAATTTCCTGACCTCTGTGCTGTTTGTGATGTTCGGGACATTGCAAAGATGTTTTCAGTACTGTAGCATATCTACCCTGTGGATGCATTAGTTCGTTTTTAAGCTGCGAGTGAATTTCTTCCAACACTCAGAAACCAGCATTAACTCAGTGCTGAGGTAACTGAGGCCACAGAGTTCTCTGAACAAAGGCACCCCAAAACACCACACAAAGATTTGCCTCATAGAAACTACAATAAAATCTGCCTGAGGTTGAGGTGCTTCTGTCCAGGAGATTAGGAAGCTTTTCAGAGCGTGTAATTGTTCTTCCAAATGTGAGCAGAAATTACAGAGCCCTCACCTGAGAGGAGCGAGGTCTACTTATCCGAGAATCTGCCCCCGTACCTTAGCTTTTCACAAAAATGTTTGTTGTTGGAGGGAAGGGCCAGAGAAGACCTGCTCCAGGGAGTGGTGGGGAAGCCTCTTATTGCCAGATCTCCAAGGCAGGCAGCTGATTACTGATCCACTCATTACCCTGAGCCACTGAGGGATTCATGTGATGTGCTGTGCTGTTCCCTTCCATGACTGGGAAGCACCAAATACAGTCCTGCTCTGGAGAACAAAACCTGGAGGGGCTCTGAGGGGGCCTGAGCAAGGCCCTCTGCATATCTGGGAAAGGTCATTGTCCATGCAGTGCCACAGAGACTGAAATCTGCATTTCCACAAATCCAAGAGCCGTTGGCTCCTAGAAAAAACAAACAAGAGTGTAAATGGGTTACAAAACCTGCCTACTTATTTGTGATTAAAAGATTTTTAAATCTTCATTAGAAATGAATGATACCTTATACAATGGTGTATGAAATGTTACTGCTTCAGGGGTCCTTTGCTTTGATCTCTAGCCAAAACCACTACAATCTCAAACAAACATACCCAAGTGTCAAGGTCACATTAATTTCTGCATAATTCTTGGTTTAATTCTTTATTTAACCAGGATTCACCCTCTGGGCTAATGATCATAATGTGGGAAGATCAGGCCAAAAGTCATCTTCATTTATTACAGGTTTGCATCATTTTTTCCCCCCCTGTGGTTATACAATACTGAGAGCTCTGATGTTCCATCAGAGCACAAAGACAGTTGCTCTGTTCTGGACAAACAGTGGAAGGACAACTTCTGGCCACAGATGTCACACAGCTTTACATCCCCTGTGGGAATCCAGAAACTCACCTCACTGCTGAGTTCAGTGGGACTGACTGGAAGAAGTATCCATGCATGTAGAAAGACTTTGAAGCTCCACAAGACAGACAAAGCATAGCACAAGGTACATCAGCGCACTCTGCTAGGGGTTGCAAGAACATTAGCAAGGAGAAGGGAGCAGGAAATGCAGAGGGAAGTGGGATGAACACTGTCGATCTAATTGTGATCTAATGATCCCTACTGGGCCTGAGCTGACCATGCCAGCCTGGGCTTGGAGACCATTCCCAGACTCTTGGAAGATCTCTGTGACCCCTCTGCAGCCAAGGCCAATTTTTCACACTTGAAGGAAAAAAATCTCCCTTTACGTAACAAAGAGGACATTGTCACTGCTGCCACCAAGCAAATTCCTTGTGAACTAGGTGTATATTGGGGAAAATCTTTCATTTCTAAAAGCAAGTGTCAGACACTAGAGGTCTGGTGGCAGTTGGTATTTCACTCTGTTACAAGCACATTTTTGGCTTTGATGTCTGAGATTCACCATTCTGAGGTTGATATTTATGCCCTTGTTCATCCAGCACCATTGTGCTTGACAGTGATGCACTGTGTCACCTCTTCAGCATCACCAGCAGAGCTCAGCAGCACCACTCTCCTTACCTGGTGCCTGCCCATACCTCTGCACTTAGGTGAGGGGATCTCAGCCTGCCCAGCCCTGGAGCAGCTCTGCAGTTCCTAGCTGGTCTCTTCTCCTCTACAGGGAGTGCCTGAAGGTGTTAGTGGGGCGCTAACTGATAACTCATTGAGGAGATAGGGCTGGAGGCCAATTGGTGACTCACAGGGCTCAGGCACCATGCGATACAGGTGGAGACAAGCGGAGGCAAATGATGGTGGTTGTCTTGCACCGAAGTCCATCTCGACTCATTTGAGTGGAGGGTCTTATTCGGGGTGTAACAGTGGTTGAGTCAGGCTGATGGAACAGGCTGAGGAGGAGAGATAATGGAGCGGGAATGTACAGGGAAGAAATTGTGGGCTGGGGACCGGCAGAGGATGGGGCAGGCCCCCAGCGGGACTCTGGGGGTTCCCGCTGAGCCTCCAGTCCCTCTCGCGGACCGGGCATGGTCTGTGCTTCACTTCCCCCCGGTGCCTCCCGGCCGGCGAAGGGTCCCGGAGCCGCGGGGAGCCGCAGGCGGGGCGGAGCGGTGCCGGGGCGGGCTGTGGAGCGCAGCGCCCCCGAGCACCGAGTGGCGGAACGGGACGGGACAGGACAGAACGGGCCGGGTCGGGCCCCGCCGGGCGCTCGGCTGCTGCTGTCGCTGAAGGAATGGCCGCGGCCCGTCTGGCAGCATTGCCCCGGCACGGGCTGCAGCTCCTGCGCCGGGCGGGCGAGCGGCGGGGAGCCCCGCCGGGCAGGTAGGGATGGGCTGGGGAACGCGAGGTGCGGGCTACACGGCGTGGAGGGCTGTGGGACTAAAGGGGGTGGGCAGCTGTAGGGGACTGGGTGCTGTAAGGGCTAGGAATTAAAGGGGACAGGGGCCTGTGGATGAGAAGGAACAGGGGCTATAGGGGATAGGGGGGCTGTGGATGAGAAGGTATGGGGGCTGGAAGGGGCAGAGGGCTCTGGGGTTGGGAAGCTGTAGGGCACAGAGGCTGCAGAGGATGGAGACCACGTGTGATGGGGGACAGGGGCTATAGGGCAGCTGCAGAACGCTGTGGGTGTCCAGCTAGGCCAGTGGCTGCATGCAGGGAGGGCATATTCATCTCAGTGTGTGACCCTTGGCTCCCCTAAAACCCCTCCAAAGTGGCAGAGGGCAGGCTGTATCCCCTAGATCTGCTTCGCCCCAGGAGTGGGCCAGGGGCAGGGATGAACTCTGCACAGCAGGTGAAGGGAAATTCATCCATGGCAAGGGCTGAACTTTGTGCAGCAGCTCCATACAGATTGCAGCAATGTAAGATGTATCAAATGGCTTCCCCATCCTCCTTCAGGACTCTGACTTGCAGTCAGTGTCACTGTCCCCCTGTGGGCCTGCAGCCCCCAGGGTGCTGGGTGACCCAGCAGGTCCAGGACACCAAGAAGCTCTAGGGCTTGGGAAGTCAGGCAAGTTCTTTGCCTTGCCTTTCTTCAGTGCTGCCTCTTGGAGCAACTTCATGTGAAAAAACAGCATTGGGAAGTACCTGGCTTTGGGAAAGGCTCTGAAGGATTAGCTGATATCCAGAGTGAGCAATTCCAAGAACCAGATGGGCTATTCCTTGTTTTTCACAGACAGGATTTGAGTGGGTTCTTTCAGCTGGTTTGGCATTAGGAGTGAGGTGGTTGAAGCCACTTCATCATAAGCGTGTTAAGATTGCCTTCTCAGAATCTGTTCTTAGGAAATAGGATCAGAAGGGAAGCATGACAGAGTTCACTGCAGCTCACTCCAGCCCAGAACTGAAACTGAGGGACAAGAACACACAGTCTTTGGAGAAAGAGAGCATGCATTTAGAGAGTAAACTCTTTCTAGTAATGTTATTTAAAAAGTTTATTAAGTTCTGCTTCCAGGCTTGTTTATCCTTTTGGTAGGGAGAGTGCAGAGCGCAGAGAGGTACGGTGGAAAACAAAACCAGGAAGTTGCTGTAGGAGGAGTCTGAAAATCCTGGGATCTCTTCTTAAATGAAAATAGTAATAATAATAAATTACTAAATAAAAGTAAATAAAAAGTAAATAATAATTTAAAAAAGTAGTAAATATCTGGTTAACTCTTTAGTCAACAGAAGTGAGGACAGAGTGGGGTTAATTTTCACCACCCTTTAACTGCAATCATATTACAGAAAAGACCCAAAAGCTCTTGCTTCAGGGAGAGAAGCTCCTGGTAGATGTCCATGAGCAAAGGAACTGGCAGAATCTGTGAACCTCTCCAAGTATGAACTCTGTTTTTGGGACAATTCCCAAGCTCTGGGAAAGTAGGGCCTTTCCCACAGGTGCAGTGGTGATGGCACCACAGGGCAGGTCAGTGTCCTTTGCGTTGCAAAGGGGACAGGAGGTTACACTCCCTTATTTTCTCTCTCATCCCTTTTGATAATTTCTGTAGAGACTGGTAAAGAGTTAAAGGTGAAAACAGAGCTGGTTATCTTATGTCAACAGCTCCAGACTGTTGATTGGGGCTGTTCAGAGAAAAATGCAAACAACTCTTAAGATTAGCCCAGAGTCCTTGCTTCAGTCTGATAATTTCTGCTTCCTGCCATCAGGCAGAAGAGCTCTGGGACTGCTGGGATTTGGCTGCTCTCCCGCCTTTTGCAGGGAAGAGGAGGAGGATGCATTTTTTCCCAGATCGCTGATGTTTCTCTGTTGATCTGTGTTGCTGAGCTCAAGGGTTCCAAAGTTTTGCGGGAACAGCCTGTGGATGAGGCTGGCTCATTTGCAGGCTGTCTTGCTGCTGAAGTGCACTGCTAACAAAAGGCATTCGCTCTCCAAAAGCCAACGTTTACAGTGCTGACTCCCAAGAGCAAGCAGAGTTTTATCTACTCTGACTTTGGCTGAGTCAAGAAAATGAGAGCTGGTGTAATATCAGACCATGGGTCTTGTTTTATCTCCAGCAGCACCAGATGCTTTGTAGGAGGAGGTGAAGGGTGAATTACTTGTTTTCTGTAACAAAGATGAACACAGAGATTATTTCTAAATCCTTTGGACCCTTTATTTCTAGAGGTCTGTTGATACATTCTCTCAGATCAGATACATACACTTGCTGCTGGCTGTAGGCAGGAGAGAGACCAGCCCTATGTGATTTCCAGCATGATGCTGCTGATAATGAACATATCTTGTGTCTGCCTCCTTCATTCCACTCCTGACCCCCAATGCTTCTGAAAGGCTGTTGTGTTTTATCTCACACCTTTCACTTCTGCCACTGTCAAAATGATACAGAAATGCTGAAGCATACGTGAATGTCAGACCAGAATTTGGGGAGCTCAGACTCAATGGCAGCTGAGAATTTCGCTTTAATGCATTTGAAGAAATTATGCAAGTTAGTGCTTTGAGAGGAGTCAGTGACTCTGGATTATGAGCATGAGATATCTTAGCCTTCTTCACCTCTAATTTCACTGCTGCTGATGCTTTCATTTGAAAATGTGAAGATTTGGGACCTCTGAGAGCAAGCTGTGTTCACAGTGTGAAATACAGCATGTGGCTTTGTAATGATATCTTTTATTGCTCTTTGATGCACTTGCATCCTCATGTCTGGGAGTAGGGAGGAAGCCAAGCCATGAAACCTGGAGCTTTTTATCTTCTTGCATTTAGTGTAAAAGTCTGGTTCTGAAAAGTCAGTGAAACCCTTTGGCTGTTCAGGTCTGGAAAATATGGAGACAGTAAGCCCACAGAGCCTGATCTGTGTAATGCTTTGCCAAGACATGACAGTGAAAGATATTCCCCTTTTCACTGGCAATGCAGGGCTGTGCAAGTACTTCTCTGAAGGCTGACTGCAGAGAGCAGGAGACAGTTTCAGCTGGACACTTCAAATTCTGATTGAATTTTCTCAATCTGAATTTTGTAGTATTTCTTCCTCTCTCCAGTCTCTTTTTGTGGTGGTCTTTCATTATTTATTTTTCCCAGTGCTGAGCCTGCTTGGGTCCCAGTGCCCCCTGAGACCATGCTTGGGCAAAGAGCTCTTGCACAACCAGGTCAGCAGCTGCTCCCTGCCCTCTCCAGCCCTTCCTGGGCAGGGAATTTAGGGACAGGCCCTGCTGACACTGCAGATGACTTGGCTTGAGGGAGATGTGAGTGTGGCTGGCCCCATTAAGCGTTTTAACAAGCAGCCTGAGGGTTCCTCATCCGCCCTCATGAGCTGTGACAGGGGACAGGGACTCCTCCAGTCTCTGTTTCAACCAGCAAGTGGCTGTGGGTGGCTGCACTGGCTTTTACTGCTCTCCCAGGAGTATTCATCCTCCCCTTGCTTTAAGGGAGAGTTTTTTCTACCTTTTATTTTATGGAACCTATGTTTATAAAGGCCTTTCTTCAGAGCTTTCTTTCATCTCCTCGTTTATCTACATGCTTTGCCCGGGAGTTTTCAAGCAATAAAAGCTCTCTACAGTTTGGCACTTGTACTCCCTCCTCCTCAGGCAGCCTTACAGCCTTGATGTGAGTTGCCCAAGAGCTTGGTGAGGAGGGATGTCTGAACAGAGTGCATGGGAGTTTGCACAATCCTCCCACAGCCAAAAAGCAGTGGGGGAAGAAGGGTCAGGTCATTCACTTGTCTCTTGGAGCTGTACTGCTCTGAAGGTAAAACCTAGTTTTTTGTTCTCTGAACACCGCCTTTCACTCCACATAGGAGGCAACTCCATGTTCAGGCTTGTTTCTTGTGGGCAGGAAAACAAATCTTTTGTGGCAGTAACACAAAGTCTTTGCAGAATATTCATCCCATAGTAGATGGCCATTTAGGCTGAGCTATTTTTCCTCTTTAAGGCAGGGATTTCCTCATTATACACTGATTTATACACAGCCTCTGTGCTATGCACCCTACAAGTGTCCCTTAGCCCTGTCCGTCCCGGTTGTCTTCTAATGTTAGAATGGAGGAGTGAAATTATGGAGGAAGGCAGAGAGGAAATGAGGAGGGACAGGGGACATGGGAGGCTGCCTGGGGAGGAAGTCAGCGTGGTGGGAGGTGGCTGTTGGAGCAGAGAGAGGCTTGTAGGAGATGGAGAGAAGAAGCAAGGTAGGAACTGCAGCACTCAGATGGTCAGGAGCTGTGGTTCGAGGGTAGATTGCTGCATTTCCTCCGATGATCAGACCTCAGGGAAAGCCTTAATGATTTTTATATGATTTTCCCTATTGCTCTGACCACGTCTTCTCATTGCTGCTTCTCTTGACTCATTGGCCTCCCTCTTGGCCACCTGCATAATGTCTCAGTTCTTCTACCCTGCCTGATTTGAACTTCTCAAACCTGTCCCTGCTCTCCTCCTCCCCACCTGTCCCAAATATGCAGTGGGAGCCATCTCCTTCCTGCTCACTTCACTTCTTTTTCGCTGCACTTCTCCCCCCCATCTTGCTGGTAGCTCCTCGTTTTATTGATGCTGTTTCAGTCCCATAAACTCTTTGCGTTCCAGCTGTCAGAGATAGAACGTATACAGCTGCTCGCTGTTGTAAACACAGACCATTCCTTTGCAGACATTTCAGTTACAGCTCAGCTTCTCTGAGCTCTTCTAAACAGTTTTCATTCTGCAGGATTAGACTCTTCTCTGCTGATTGTTTTGGAGAATGACATCTTTAATTTTAATTCTTCTTTCCATTTGTTTGCTCTTTTCAGCCAGTTGGGAGAATTTATCTACAAACTGGTTTGGTTATGTTACTTCACAGCTATTTATACTTTTTAATGTTGCAGAAAGACCAAACCCAGTTGCCATCTCTCAGTGAACTGCAGAGCCCATATTCTGTTCAGGCATGCTGGCATGCCCGTGTAGTTTTCAGTGCAGGTGAATGATGGTAGGACCAGGCTGTGCCAGTTCTGCAGGGCTGGTGCAGGCTCCTTTCTCACCAGGTTTCCCATGGAGGGATGGAGGCTCTGCTTGTTCTGCCCGCTGGTATAGACACACATGTGCGTGCCCTGGGGGTACCAAGGTTGTCCATGTGCCCCAAGCAACTGCATAAGCTTTCCAAGTCCTCTTGGAAGTCTTCCTGATCTTGACCCACAGATACAGCTGTCTGTGGTTCCCACTGGTGCAGGAATGTGCATCAGATATTCCCAATGCCATTGGCAGGTTGATAATCCCTCCAGATGCAGAGAACTGTATTGACAGGTTATATTAAATAGCCTCTTCTTTTCTTCCCAGTGCCCTGCACACAAGGATGCCCTTCGTGTCTCCCACGGTGACCAACAGCTACATTCAGGGACCCACAGACGTTCCCCTTCTTGACAAAACCACAGGCCAGTGCCTGGAGGAGACTGTGGAGCGCTTTCCTGACCGCGAGGCCTTGGTCTTCTGCCGGGATGGGGTTCGGAAGACGTTTGCTCAGTTCAAAGAGGAGGTGAGTGCCTTGTTCACCCCTCAGGTGAGTGGATGACAGCAGCAGGTGTGAGGGAGAAATGGGAAACAGTTCCATTGCTCAGCTCAGGACTGAGATGAGTTGTGTGTGGACCTTCATCCCGGTGCAGAGGGAACAGCACATTTCCAGCATGCACCAAGGGGCATGTGCTGCCTTCATCCTCCTCAGAGCCTTGGGATGAAAGGGGGAAAGCGGTATATGCAAATATCCCATAATGAACATTCATACTTAAAAATTATCACACTTATTGGATGGGTTATGGGCTGAGCCATGGTGTTTTTCTCTACTGGAGTAGACTCCACCTTCTGGATTAGTCACTCTGGCTATCAGAGGTCCTGAGTGTGGGGAAGATTTTTATCCAAGCATGAAGGCAATGGAGCAAAGTGAAGGACTAGGGCTCAATATCATATGCACAGATGCATGTGGGTGTGTGCATATACAAATATATGTTTCTCTGTTTTTGGAATGGAGGGAGTAACTATCTGAAAAGTTTCTAATAAATGTATGATATGATCTGTGATAGGAAAGAATTGTTTGGTGGGATTTTAAGCTTACTATGGTTTTGGTCACATCCATTCACATAAACAAGATTAGCTGTGTTCACCCTGATTTTAAGAAGTAGGCTGTTATTCAGAACTAAATCAAATTGTTCCTCAAATTCATATCTCTTTCAAGGCAGATTTTATGAATTCATTTGGTAACTTAACAAAACTATAAAACCTTTCCTGAATGTCTCAGAGTATTTGTACATACATTTGTGTACTTGAAACACGCTTACCACCCTGCAAAATAAAGTAGTTGTTAATATAGTGGCTGAATTTGAGTTAACGAATCACAGAATCATTAATGCCGGAAAAGGTTTCAAAGACTGAGTCCAACCTTTGGCTGATCACAATGCTGCCAAGTAGGTCAGAGTACTGAGTGCAACATCCAGTCATTTCTTTAATGCCTCCAGAGACAGGGACTCCAACACCTCCCTGGGAAGTCCTTCCCAATATTTAATAACCTTCAGTGAAGAAATTCCTCCTTATGTCTAGCCTGACCCTAGCCTGATGCAGTTTGTGGCCACTTCCTCTCATCTTGTCCCTGGTTCCCTGGGAGCAGAGCCTGACTCCCACCTGGCTGCACTCTCCTGTCAGGGAGTTGTAGAGAGGAAGAAGGTCCCCTCTGAGCCTCCTTCTCTCCAGGGTGAGCCCCTCCAGCTTCCCCAGTCACTCCTCACAGGGCTTATGAGGACAGGAGCCCAAAAAGTTATCGACGATGGAGAAAGATGGGGAGACTGAGTGGTCATCAGAATCCGATTTTATTGGGAACTTACAAGACTTATATACTGTTTCAGGAGACTAACAATGTTTATTACAAAGATTAGGTCAACAATCAAATACACAAACTTATGCATATTACAACATTCCTTAGCTTGCAGAGCCAAATGGAATTTCCTTTTGCCAGACAACTGTTTGATTAGATCTTCTTTGGTTTAATCTCAAAGTTGCGTCTGGTTTTGTCAAGGCATCTCGCTTATCAATTCTTTTTTGCTAATAAGGTCTAAAGTACTCTCTGTCTTGTGTATCCCCACAAAAAGTGGTCAAAATCACTTGATAGAATTTTCTTCACCCAAATCCTTTTTGAAGTAAGTGATACCCAGAAGGGAGGCAGATCCAACAGTGTGGATGGGACCAGCATATGGGTAAGGCTTAGTCCTAAGTGGAATTGATGAGGAACTTGGCAATAAATGGTCTTTGGGCAAGAAGTGACTTGCAACAACATCATTGCCTATTCTGATTTCCTTTCTGCTTTGTTGTATTGTTCCAGGTTTGTTATTTTTATGTTTTCAATCAACCTGCTGAGCAGGGGCTGGTCTGTGCTGAAGGCTCAGAAGGTGCTGCAGCCATGGGCTGATGGACTGTTCTGGGGAGATACAGGCTGTTGCATTTCAGTTACAAAGATGATGCTTTTTCTCCAGAAAGCGGTGCCTGGAGACCAATATCCCCCACTGCATCCTGTGTGTGATCCTCAGGCTCTTGTGTTGTATTTTTCAGGTGGACCACGCAGCAGCTGGACTTCTGGCCCTTGGCCTGAGGAAGGGAGACCGGCTGGGGATGTGGGGACCCAATAAATACGAGTGGGTTCTTATGCAGTTTGCAACTGCCCAGGCAGGAATCATCCTGGTAAGGAGTTTGCTGTCTCTAGGTTTTAGCAATCTATTGCAAAAGAAAATAGAGACAAAGAAGCAATAGGAAATACTGGAGAATAAAGTTTGTTTGTCTCTTTTTTCCATGCTCTTACCTGGCATGTCATCTATAGCTGAATCAAATATTTAAGGAAGATCTGTGCAGCTCTCTTCATCTTTGTCCTCCACTCTGTAGGGAAGCAGGCTGCAGAGGGAGGAGCAGCAAAAAAGTGCTTGCAACAGCTCTTAATAGGAGATGTGCTTTTCTCTATAGGACCATTTTTATGTGGGATGTTGCTGCCCTAACCAGTTACCAGCTGCTTAGATCCCTTTGAAATGTATTGCTCCATGCAACAAAGGCTCACTTAAAAATCTAGTCCATCTGCATATCTCTAAAAAGCCAATTTTCATTTGATAGCATGACCAAAGTTCACCTTATTTAGGCAGTGCACTGTGTTGAGGTCTGTACCCTGCCTTCTGCTCCATTTTCTCCATTGTGTTCATTCCAGTGTCTGCAGGAATAGGGTGGAAGAGCATGGCTCAGTAGGAGCCTGTGGGTGAGCTTAGCTCCAGTGGCCACTCTGTGGAGAGCTAGGTAGAAGGTGTTACCATGGTTGTCTATCAAGAAACCTGACTTGCACAAGAGTTTTGATCTAGTTTAGTGGACTGGGTCAGCTAGATCAACTGGATCAACTCCTGTGAGACAGAAGGTCTGGTTTCTGTTCCTGAAGCTCTGTTTTGACTATGTGACCTCACATAAATCTCTTTTCCAATTGTTTTCTTTCACACAAACAGAATTCAGATATATTTTCTGTGAATGCGGAATCCCTGTGGTGGTGAGCTCTTAGGTCTGTGTTGAAGGAGAGGCTCTGAGTCTGGCTTAACCCTGGAGGAACTTTTCTGTTGAAATCTGTGTTAGAGGGAGGGTGTTCAATGCAAGAATGTGATGAAATTCTTGTTTCTGTCTCTTCAGGTATCTGTGAATCCAGCCTACCAGGCCTCTGAGCTGGAGTTTGTGCTCAGGAAGGTTCGTATGGCATGAGCTGTCTGTTGAAGGGGATTGGCAGGGCCATGGTGCAGATGAGCTGCTTAAGATTTGGGTGTATGGGAAGAGCTGGCTGGAGAGCAGGGCTAATGTTGGATGTGTAGAGGGAATGAAACTGCAATTCAGTGGCCACATTTCTTGCTGTTCCCTGTGGCTGCCACCCTGTCTGATGGAAACTGCTGTATCCTTCTTACCCCTCTCTCTCTGCTAACAGCCAGCTATGCCAGTACTACCCCAACCCAACCACCCCCATCAGCAATCATTTACCAGGGAATGAGGGAAAAAATGTAGGACTTGATATCTCCTCTTTGCCCCTCCTGCTCAGTGCAAAAATTGCCATCTGGGATCTCAACCTTGAAAATAGAACCTCAGAAAGGACCTCATTTTAACCTCAGAAAGGACCAGTCTACTTGGTAGCTTGATTTCTCCTTCCCAGGTTTGTCTGAGGCTGGCTGGTGTTGGATTTAAGCTGGTTTAAGTCCTAGGTATTGCCACTGTTCAACATCTCTCTGCTGTCTGGTCCTACTGCCTCATCTACCTTTGAATACCTACCTGGGTTTGAGTTTCTGATGTGCAGAGCATTGATCAATTTAAACTCTTCAGGCTACCTTGCTCAAATAATGAGGAATTCAGGTTATTAAACATTGGATGGCTAAAAATTAAGATTAAGCAGCTAATTTTTTCACTGTGGTTTGTTCAGCTATAAATGAAAGGCTGGTATTAGAAGAGGGGGAGCCACTACTGAACGTTCCCAGCACCATCCAAGTTAATTTTACCTAGAAAGTGGATAATTTTTAGCAAATTTCTTTTGTATCAGTAACACTGTAATGGGTTGTTGGGCTGCTATTTGAATTCTTGTTTCATCCTTTATTTAATCCTCTCAGCAGTCCTGCTGGTCACTCCTGTTCTCATGCATTGGGGTTTAACCCAGTGCTGCAGTGGAGCACCATCTCTTCCGGGGTGGGTGTCCTTGGGCTTCTCTGTCCTACTGGAACGTGCAACTCAGTTCTCCCCTTTTTCCCGCAGCAAGGCTTTGGTTTTCCTTTTCATCTCCTCTGATTTTCTCCTCTGATGTACTCTGGAATGTTGATAGGGTAAGAGCAGAAATGCTTCAGCTCCATTGGGAGTTGCTCCTGTCTCGCCCTTCCAGATTTGCCAGCATTCCCAGCTTTATTATGCACCTTTGACACTGGGATCTCTGGAGTTCCTTGCCACCCTAAGGATTTGTTTGTGTTTGTTTATTTGCATAACAAAATTTCTGAAGACTTTAGGGCTTTTCCTGTTGGATCCTGTCCATCTGTGCAGTCCGGTTGGTATATATGGAAATATGTGTGGAATAACCATTCCTTGGATTCCTACTGTATTTCCAGGGCTTTGTAAAAGCAAACTGATGATGGGTTTTCATATTTTACATTCTTTGAAGACAGGTCTGCTGCCATTGAGGTTGAGACCAAGTGGGAGAGTCCCAACGAGAGACTCTTATCTTGTACAGCATCAGCTCTCATCTCCCCACACAGCATCTGCTTTTCTGAGCTGGTTCAACCAGAATTGTAGTTTTAAAGGGATTAGTAGTAAAAAGTCGCAGAGGCCCAAAACAGCCTCAGTCCCCTGGGTTCTGGGCAGCCTGTTCCAGAAAATAGAGCAAATGTTTATCTTCCTTTCTGACAAAGCCCAGAGGGTACTTAAAAATAATTTATTGGAGTAGCCTTTGTCTCCTTATTTCCCAGACTCTGGGAAAATAATGAGAACAGCTGAGTAAATATGTAAATAGTTTATTGGACACAAATGCATTTTTTGGAAGATGAACACAGGTTGCAAATCTGGGTCAAATTCAGCAAATCTCCGCTGCTGAAAAAGAAATAAAAATTCTTGGAGTAATTAAGGTGTATTGTTTGGGGATTATGTAAATGTAAGGGTTGAATGAAAAATGTTTTCAAAATAGCTAGTGCTTTAAAAAGAGGTGGAAAAATCTTAGGAAAAGGAACACCTCAAAAATTCCACAAAAAAACCTTGGCTTGATCTTATAGGCAGATTTTAGAAATCCTTGTTTTTCCAAATTTCCTCAAAAATCTTAGTTCCAGATCAACACAAATTAATTTGTTTTAACTTTATTTATTTATTCATATTTTGGGACTGGGCTTTTTGTTAGAGTTGAGACTCATAATCTAAAAAATCAGTTGTTTGCCTTGTGCTCACAATGAAGGGTGTCAGTCCTGGGCAAGGAAGGAACCTTAGGCTGCAGCTCTACTTTCTTGGCCAGCAAAAATCATCCTGAATCCAGCACTGAGGAAGAGCAAAGCACTGGCTGCACAGCTGGATCCAGGCTTGGGATGCTGGGTATGCAGTGACAGCACAGCACTGCTTTTGGAGGGTTTTAGGAATGCACAGCTGTAAGGGCTCATTTGCTTTAGTCATTGGGGAACCTACCTGTTCCTGTATTGGTGGTGGCTGCTCTGTATCATGTCCTGACCATCAACCCAACATGACTTTTCATGAGTTTCTGTCTCCCTTCACAGGTTGGCTGTAAGGCACTGGTGTTCCCCACTCAATTTAAAACACAGAAATACTATGATATTCTAAAGCAGTCATGTCCTGAGCTAGAAAAATCCAGTCCAGGGGGAATAAACAGCAAAAGGTGAGTTAGGAACATCTGGTATCTTTGCACTGACCTCACAGCCATGTCCTGCCTTGTGTCCCCTCAGCTGTGCAACACAGGCTTTGCTGAAGAAGGACCCACAGGAGGTCTCATCTGAAGAGAACAAGTTAGGCTGGCCCAGAGGTTTGCCCTGACCAGTGTGTGCCTGTATGGGCACTTTTCTCCTTGGTCTGTTAATTGATGGTATTTTTCTCTATGCCAGGCTACCTGACTTATCCATTGTCATCGTGTGTGACTCTAAGCTGCCTGGCACCTTCCACATGGATGAAGTGATGCAGGCTGGGGAC
Organism: Leptocoma aspasia; assembly: GCA_013399835.1. NCBI lineage: Eukaryota > Metazoa > Chordata > Aves > Passeriformes > Nectariniidae > Leptocoma > Leptocoma aspasia. The sequence continues at coordinate 486,657 of VXAX01005624.1, read as the reverse complement.
AGCAACCACATGAAGCAGCTCAGGGCTGTGCAGCAGACGCTGTCCTGCAATGAGCCCATCAATATCCAGTTCACTTCAGTAGGTGCCCTGTCAGCTCCGGGCCCTGGGGTTGGGTTCCTCACAGGGAACATGGGGAAAGATGTGTGCAATGCCACACATCAGATTTCCTTCCTGTCTCCCTCTGAGACCAAGCTTCAAGCTTCTGCACTAGGATGGAAAAAGTGTTCTAGCGTTTCCCCTTCTTCCATTCTTTTTGTTCAGCCCTTTGTCAAGGGCAGATGGAGATGAGACAGTGCCAGGTGAATTCTGTTCAGCTGAAATTGGGCTATTTTTTGGGATTCAGGTGCTGTTAAAGAAGTAAAAACAGTCTCCCAGGTCTGATAGGAGAAAAAAGTACAAGATCACCCCAGAGTCTGCCAGGGGGAATCTCCCCTGAGCTCATCCTCAGAAAAGGTGGTGTTATTGCATAAATCCCTGTGTCTTCCAGGGAACAACGGGACGCCCTAAAGGAGCCACCCTCTCCCACAGGAACATTGTGAATAATGCCAATCTGATTGGTCTGAGGCTGGGGATCACAGAGCAGGTGGGTTTGGTGGGAACAGGGTTTGGGGAGGCCTCCGCTGCAACAGAGAGACCACGTGTGGAGAGTGGTGGTGTTTACTCAGTGGAAGGCAGGATGTTTTGCTGCAAATGACATTGAGGCATATTAATCCATAACATTTTGCATTTCAATGAAGTTCATTGATGTTTCATTTTAGTTTCATGTGCAGCTTTTTTTTAGGCAAAAAAGCACTATCTTTTTGTGGGGGAAAACCATGAAATTAATGACTTTTCATTTTGGTGAATACTCATTTCAAATAATTACAATACTCTGGATGTTAGCTTTGAATTTTGTTGATGAGGTTTTAATTTGATTTACATGGCTTCGTTTCATGTCATGTTTACAGTCTTATAACTCTTATCAGGGTGTGACCTCTCTTTGTGGTTTCTTCTAAAAATTGTTAAAGACAAATATTTTCTTTTGAAGTTTTGAAGTACTTATTTCTAGCACAGCTTTGATCCAGAGAATAGATGAGTTGTTTCAATCAGTCTTCAGAACCTCTGGTGATTTAAAAAAAACAAAGTAAAATGAATAGCATGTGCCAAGTCCTGCATGCCTCTCACAGCATTCCCATTTGTCTCTTTTGGCGTGTAATGTATAAGCAATACCAGACCGAGGAGTCCAGCAAAGAAGAGACACTGCAAAATTACAGGATGAAATAATGACATAAAAAACTTCCCAAACGGATTTTTATTAAAGGCAGGACGTGCCAGTTGCATTTTCACCTAACAGGAACACAGCGGAATGTCAGATTTCCAGCCGAGTGGATCAGGAAAAACATCTCTGCTCAGATCTTTGCTCTTCAGCAGGGAGATGGGCTGGACACACACTGGGAGGTCTCCTCTCCTCACTGTTTTCTGGTTGATCCCAGGAGAGTCGCTGTGGGCTCCCTGCACCTCTCTACCACTGCCTGGCGTCGGTAGGAGGCTGCATGGTGATGGCTCTGCATGGCACCTCCTGCATCTTCTCATCGCCCAGCTTCGAGGGCAAGGCAGCGCTGGAGGCCGTGTCTCGAGAGAAGTGAGAGTCTGTTTTGCTAAGGAGCAATTCTTGGCCTCGTGGCTCTGCTTCTTCACTTGCCTCACCTGCCAGGACCTTGCTTGTGCTCTTCCTTCCCACAATGGGAGAGGCAGATTTGCTGCTGCGCTTAATTGCACAGGCACTTCAGGAACCAAAGTCTGCCTTTTCAGCTGTGCTTGGGAGTGTGTCACCCTTCTCCTGAAATTAAGGGATCCTGCCTGTCACCATAGGGCTTTGGCTGGGAAGCATAGTAGTGTCTTGGTTTGCTGTGGCTGCTGCGTTTTCACATCCGAACACCTGCCCTCCTTTTCCAAGTCCAGCTCTGCTGCTGTGATAGTTGTGTTTCCATATTGTTCCTCAAGTATAGCTTGGGAAAAGAGCTTTTGCTGTATCTGCATCATACATATACATATGTCTCTATATTTTATGCAGATTTATGCAGATCTCTAGATTTTATGCAGTCTGTGTGTGCTGATGAACAGCACATCTACTGTGCCTGCCTCCGTGCTGCTGCTCTGCAGCTCCAGATGGGATGGGACGGGATGGGACGGGATGGGCTGGGTGCTGAGCTGGGGCTGCCCCCAGTTTCCACCTCTGCAGCTTTGCCTTTTTATCCCTTCTTCCTCAAGATGCTCCTTCCTCCTTGGCACACCCACCATGTTCATAGACATGCTCTCACAGCCGGACTTTGACTCCTATGACCTATCAACTCTCCGGGGAGGTAAGTGCCAGAATTCAAATGGAAAAATCCTGAGAACCAGGATATTCCTGATTCCCTGCTGGGAGGCTGTATTTAGTTTTGTGAGTACATGTCTCTTCTGGTGGGAAGAATTCAGTTGCATGAGCCTTGTGTTTCCCCCTGTTAATTTGATGCTACATTTCCTTTCCTTGGGGAATCCTTCCATCATTATGTATTTTAAGATTCCTTCATGTGAAGGCAGCCTAGGGAAGGACCTTTCTATTTCAGCTGCAAGGAGAGGTGTCAGGAATAGCCTTGTCTATCCAACCACCACCGTGTGGCAGCAGAGGCTTCCTGCGTCTCAGGCTAGTGCAGTCCCTAAAGCAGAGCCAAGCTCAGATTTCTTTCTCAGACCTGAAGCTTTCTGCCTGTTTCTGAAGTCATTCATCCCCGTGCTGGAGGGTGTGATACAATGTGCTGGAGATTCCTCTCTTGTCACAGCGCACCTTGGAAATAGCTGGGCAGACCACCAGTCCTTTTGAGGCAATAATAGCATGGAGAGAAGATGGTGCTGGAGCATAAGGAAATATTTTAGCAGGTTACCTAATCATCTCTGCTATGTGCAAAATGATCCTGTCTCATCATTCCCCACCAAAGCCCATACATGACCCTGCTCTTTTGCTCTGTCATCCTAGGTTAGAACAGGTCGCAGTGGGATCTACCCTCTCCCAAAAGGGCTGCTCTGTGCAAGGCAAGAGGAAAGGTTTTTGGTTTTATGGTGATGATCAGTGAGATTGATTGTCCCACTATAAAACTGTGCCTCTTTCTGCTATGAATCTTTCCATTTTTGGAGAACTGTGGGTTGGACTAGGTTTGAGTTATAGAGTTTATTTTCTTGTTGAGAAAGGCAAATTGGTCTTGCTACAGCGTCTGCTTCTAGAACAACTAGAACCTGTAAGAAAAGATTTAGGAAGTGTTTTAAAAGGAACCAGTGTATCCCATAAGTCTTCCGAGCATTAAATCTGGGATTGTAGAGCTGTTTGAGGGACCACTCCTGGGAATAAATAGCTGGTTTCTAAGGTCTTTTCCTCTTTCTTCCAGGAATTATTGCAGGTTCTTCTGTTCCCCCTGAGATCATGAGGACAATTATCACCAAGATGCACATGCCAGAGCTTGTGGTGAGTTGTGGTGCCTGTGACCAGAGCTGCAGGGCGTGTATGTCATGGTGAGACACCGGGCTTGGGTGTCTCTGGACCACAGTGGTACCTGGTGGTCTTGGAGCTGCTGGGATCACGCTGAAGAAGGAAGGCTCAGAGGACCTGGAAGACAGAAGGGGGGTTCTGCCTAGTTGTAGCTGAGGTGTCTGGGGAGAAAGCTTCGGAAGAAGACAAGGCATCACATTTAATGTCATTAAGTGCAATTCTGCTGCTCATTTCAAAACTTTTACTGACATTCAGTTGTACACACTGCCAGGATTATGACGGCAGAGGCAGTGCTGGTTCATGTTGGTGTGGGTGGGTGCTTGTATTCCTCTTGGTGTAGAGCTGTCAAGTTTCTTTCCCCATCCTGGATTTCCTGTGGATGTAAAACTTCATTGTGTGGGTTTTATCGTGTCTGAGTCAGGTCATGGGAATGGTGCCATCCACATGTGCAGCACCAAATGCTGCACTGCCAGAAGGGCAGCGTGTGCTGGGCCACGTGTCCTGCTGCTCCACCACATGTCCCACCACCCTAGCCCTGTGCAAGAGCCACCAGCATGTGCTGCATTTGGGGGACAGGCCATCAGCAAGGGGGTCAGTGGCCCTCTAGGTGACACATTTCCTAGGCATGTCCTGCCATCAGCATGCAAATGGCTGAGCCAGAAAAGGACTATTTTGTTTTACCCTAAAGGAAATTAATTTGGTACCATGCTGTTTCCCAAGGCTGAGGAAGCAGCCAGTAGTGATGGATAAACATGTGGATCTGGGAGTCAGATTAGGCTGTTGTTGTTGGCAGACCCTGACTGCACCAGCACCAGGGTTTTACAGGGACAACTCTGTGCTCTGCCACAGACCAGGGGGATCTGTCCTGAAGCTGTCTTGGATGCAGCCAGTTTTTCTCCCGGATATGGTGCTCTTAGTGCCAAGCTGGAAACACCAGGGACAGCCTTGGTGCTGCTGCTTGAGCTCTGTCAAGTGACAGCTACCTATTTTCATAGTAAACTTCAGTTTGGCCTCACAAAATATTTTCAAGCATTACTGTGAGAGCCCAGGACTCATTAGGTGTCACATGTTCCTGTTCTGTAGCAAGAGAAATAATAAAACCCTCCCAAGCAGTTGCTTTGCTCATGGGATAAAGAGGATTAAGTCTATATTTGTGTCACTGGTCTCATGTTACTCCTGATCCCTCCAGCCCTCAGACAGATACACAGAGACTTGTTGATTTCATCTTTGCAGCAAGAGCTTTATACAGAAGATGTACAAAAGAAAATATACAATTCAATTTCTATATAGGAGGCAGAGGAATTTTCACCCTCTTAAAGGTCATTTACACTGTTACAGAGGAATAAATAGACATATATTTATATAACTCTTTAGGATTAAAAAACATAGTTGAATTGCAACTGTGGCATTGTAATAGCTGTGACAATAAACCATAGTCATCCTGGTGTCCTGCTAGATCTTCTGGAGTATGGGTAGGAAGGAGAGGAGGAGGACCCAACTGCACCATGCACACCTTCTCCTCTTGGACATCTTGGTGACCCCACAGAGTGGGAGAGAATCCAGTCTTCAGATGGCTCCAGTTCTGGAGGTTCCCAGTACTGCTTCCCTTAAAGGATTTCTGGCCAGTTTTGGGAGACTGCTGCCTCAGGGCCACTGGCTCTTGGTCACTGCTTCACCTGTCCCCTCAGCCATGGCCTGCAGGGATCCCCTCCATGGGAAGGTAGGGGAGTCTCTTTGCATGAGTTGAGGCCAATTTTCCTTATCAAGAAGCTGGGGGAGGGATGCTCATACCTTCCCATTCACTCCCTCTCCTCTGGAGTGGGAGAGACAGCAACCAGCTGGTTGATCAGGGATGTGGGATATGTTTCTTCGGGGAAAGATGACTGTGTTTTATCGGCAGGATCTAGCTTAGCTTGTCTTAGTATGGTCATGCATAGTTTAGATTTTAAAAAGGCCTCTTTTAAAATACATAGATGTTGGAAAAGATTGAGAAGGTGGATTCCATCCTTGTGAACAGCAGAGAAGCAGGAATTCAGAGGAGGCTGCAGGTGTTCATATATATCAGAAGTGTTTCCTGACAGGTAGGAGAAGCTCAAGGAAGGACTCAGAAGTCAGTAGTTTTCTGATGAAGTGACCAGTCACCAGGACGGGCCATACCGGAGCCTGCTAGCATTAAAAAAGAGAGAAGGCCACATCTTTAAGGGGATTTTTCCAGCAGTGCAGTAAACTTGTAAAATTTGTCTATTTTTAAATCGGTGGATGAAGCCCATACTTGAAAGTGAAGAATTTGGAGTGAAGGAGCTGTTACAACTTCCCACAGCAGAGGAAATGGGTTAGTCCCGTCTCTGAGCTACTCTGCCAGCTCTCTGTGTGACTCCTGAGGATCTTACCCTAAGTGCTGATGGTCAGGGAGCACTTTCTTGGCAAAGAAAGGAAACCCAGAGTGAAATTTTCAAGAGAGTGGACTATTTTGATGACCTGGTTCTGAAAACCCAGGGCAGGTGTAGTTTTAGAAACTACCATTTTTTCATTTTAAGTATAGCCAGTGACCAAGTCAGTCCTCATCCCTGAAATACAGACCCCTGTATATGACAGCTGCCTCTCAAGAGGTGTATGATGAAGTCAGAGGTACTTTCATAAAATTCATGCTCACCACACTGGGGTGGGTTTGTGTACCTGTATTTTGGCACTGACACCTGAAGGTGCTGAGCTTTGTCTTCTGCAAGACTGGAATAAATAGTTTCCTATTTCATTAGCACTTGTAAACCTGTTTGAGGGAGCTGGATGAAAAGTGCTACAGAAAAAAACAGGTATTATTGTCATGGTTTTCTTACTTTCACCATGAAGGAGTGAACTGGGATTGAGTTCAGTCAGGGAAAGAAGATTAGGAAGGGTCAGAACTGTAAATAAACTATGTTTAACTACTGTGGTTTAGAAAACTAAAGTTTTTCCGTGCTTAGAGCAGAACTTTTCCTGCCCTGTATGGAATGACTGGTATTTCGGTCTCTAATCCATAAAACCCTCTGGCACTACAAGAGAAATAACCACTTTAGAAAGGCACAGAGCAGCTGACATAATCCCTGACATTTTGGTCATAAATTTCCTTTCTCCATCCTGTTGTGCATATCCTTAGTGAAGTGGGGATCAAATGGTCATAACATGGCACAATGCCCACCACTTTTCATATGATGCAGTGCAGGATCACTGCACTTTCCTTAACAAATGAGCAAAGGTCCCTTCCCCAAGAGCTTACAAACTTGCAGGCTCATTCAAAGTCCTCTAGGATCCATAGAAACTCCAGACCTATTTCTGGGATGGGAAAAAGTAAAATGCTTGGGATGGAGTGATGACAGTTGTGGTTTTTTTGCTCCTCTGCAGGCTGAACTTAATACCCCTAGTAGTTTCCAGTTGTGGAAGGTGTCTGTGTGATCAGTTTTCACAGTTGGTGTTTGCCTTGGTAGCTGTCAGCAAAAGCTCATTTGCTGAAGGGGAAGGCAGCCTGGTCTCCGAATCACCTCCTGGCCCAGGACACCTTAGCCAAAGAATATTTGCCATGTTGAACTTCCCTCCTCTGGGATACTCATTTGAAGGCAACAGCTGTTGTTTTTAAATACCTGACTGTCTTGGAGGGAATTGTAGTTGTGGAAAGGGAAGTGCTGGATCAAGAGCTGCTCCTTATGAAAGATACCTACTTTCCTATGGGCTGGGCAATCTGGGGTAAGACTTCCCAGCAATGCCCTACCCTGGATTTCACACCAGACCTGGAAGACCTTTATAGGGCAAAGGGATGAGCATCTCCAGTTGGTTAGAAAAGTAAAGCTTGAGTGGTCCCACTCACAGTAAGAGTCTGCTAAATCCACCCTTGTTTTGATATGTGGTGTTTATCCCTTTTGCATAACAATTACATCTTGACGTGATACGGGGCTTTGGTGTTAGGACAGGGTACATGTCACCATAGTGCCTGAAGCATGATTGAGGCTTAAATCCTGTTACAATGTAGGGCTTTTGGTTTTTCTCCTAATGTACAATGATTGTGGCAAAAAGAGATTAAATTTTTCCCATGTTGCAATAGAAGCTCTGAAGATTTCAAAGTTATTCTGTGTGTATTTTCAGGATCTATTTCATATTTATTTACATGTTTTGCTCTTAATTTCTGCCTCAGGCCCCTTTAGCCCCTTTAGCCCTATGTTTGTCTCACAGAGTTAACTCCATCCCTGATGCTACAGGCAGCTTCCCTGCTCTGGGAGCTCATGGAGCCAGGAGATGGTGCAGCTCTGAGCAGAGACATCTGTGGATGGATGGATGGATGGATGGATGGATGGATGGATGGATGGATGGATGGATGGATGGATGGATGGATGGATGAGCTGCTGTAAGCCAAACCCTGGTGGCATTTAAGACTGATGCCACAAAGGATGCTGGGGCTTCTGGTGCAACTAAAAGGGAACCATCTTACATGTTTAATGGCGGCTCCCCTTCCTGGACCTCTTGGTGGGCAGCTTGCAGGAGCGAAGGGCCGGGGTGTCCCTGATGGGCTGTCCCCGGTACTGGGCTGGTGTGGAGCAGGTGTCCTCAGCACGGGTGCGGTTGCCTTTCAGCCACCTGTGACACAGAGAGGAACTTGAAAAAGGGGCAAACCATGGACATCAGAGGGCAGGGTGGGGAGAGAGCTGCCAAGTGTGACAGCAGCGTCCTGGCACAGCTTGGGGGGCCCAAGGAGACCCCAGGGAGCGTGGGATGTGATGGTGCCGTACTTGCGCAGAGGTGCCAGCTGGCAGTTGCAGTGCCAGGGGTTTCGGGAGATTGTCAGTGTCTCCATTTTGTCGAAAGGGAAGTTTTGGGGCAGTTGGGTGAGCCGGTTGTTCTCCACGTGGGCGGTTTTCAGCACGGTCACGCCAGCAAACGCGTTGTCTGCAAACTGAAGCACAAAGGTTTCTGGTGAGGAATGTGGAGTTGGGGAACAGGGACTCCAAACCTGAGGGCCTCTGTTCCGGACTTTGAGTGTTATAAGAATAAGGCACTGGGACATGTTGCATAGAGAAGTTGTGAATGTGCCGTCCCTGGAGGTGTTCAAGGCCAGTTTGGACAGGGCTTGGAGCAACCTGGTGTCCTTGCCTATGTCAGGGTGTTTTGGAAAGGGATGATCTTTAATGCCCCTTCCTGCCCAAGCTATCCTATCATTCTGTGAAGCATGGAGAGAGCAAGAGAAGAAACTGTGAACAGGGAGCTGGCTTGCTGGAAGCTCTGTATGCTTGAGAGGCAGCAGGCTGGTGGGCTCATAGGTGATGGAGTCTCCTACAAGGAGAGCTATGTCCCAAATCCATGTGGGATTGTCTTGGCAACCACATCCCTAAATAAATTGAAGTCTGGCAACACTTTTTATTTTTGAGCCATATTTCTCCATTCTAAATGAAGATATATTCTGTTATATTCCTTTCTAAGGCTGGAAATCCTCCCAAGGCCTGTTGCCTTGCCTATCCTGGAGTGACTGAAGGAGGAGTGTTTGTGGCCTCTGAAGGGGCTGTAGCCTTTGGCAGTGCCTGGGCACTCTGAGTGGAAAGTTACACTTGGCGTCTGAGCAATGTAGAAATACAGGCAGTTTCCAGCACCTCAGCCTCCTCCATTTTTTCTCATTTCCAGTGGATTTTTTTTGCAAGGGATGCTGTAAAATTTGTGTTTTCTTGGTTGACAGGGAGGCTTTAAGATAGAGCCTCCCTTAAGAAAGCTGCCAAAAAGCAAGAGAGGCTGTAGACCTCTCTTCCCTGAGGCCTCATCCCTGACATTTTTCAGCCCATGGTTACTCAAGTTAGAAAGTTGTTGAAAGCAAACCCCTCAACAGGAACTTCCATGGCAATGATGGATTGGAGAGGGGCTCCCTGACAAAGCACAAAGCTCTTCTTGGCTATGACAAACCATTTCTTCCCCCTCTCAAAGTGGGGGGAAAGCTTTCTCCAAAAGTTGGAGAGGACACTCACTAGGTCTTCCCAAAGCTCCGGGACCTGTGCTCCCATTTCTGAAAAGAACTTTGCGCTTCTCTTGGACCATCAGGGCCGTGCTGTCTAAACTGAAAAGCTTGACAGAGGAAATGCACTCTTTTAAGCCATGAACTTCTGTCATCTTCCAAATTAAGCATTGCTGGATGGGATTAGAGCTTAGCTAGGAGACTCCCAGATCCTTGTAGCTGTTGGACATTCAGCATTACTGGTCTTCTCCTTCCAAAACTGAGCTGAGGGCAGCTGACCTCAGGAGGCTGGACTGTGCTGATAGTGGAGCTGCTCTGAGGGATGCTGGCATGCTGTGCTGAGGGGCGGGAGGATTGGACAGTGGTGTTACTGTCTCAGCTGCTCATTCCTCTCCCAGCCCCATGAGACGAGTTCACATCTGGTGCTAACAGCTACTGAGCCGCCTGCCAGACCATGTCTTTGGGAAGAAAAGGGTGATTTTTATCCCTTATTTAGTTGGAGGATTACTGCTGTTAAGTTATTTTACAGTGAATACGCAGATGGGGGTGCCTGCCTCATGTTGAGGTACAAGGAGGGTCCTGGCCTGTGCAACACGGCCCTGTGGGGTCTGGTGTGGATCTGTGATGCTGGGGGGGAGTAGGAGCTCTGTGCTGGAACCTGAGCTCCAGATTTTGCTCAGGCTTTTCCTGAGCTCAGATGTAATTTAGGCTGAGGTAGAATTGTGTGGGTTTACGCTTGATCAGCTCAAAAATCTTGCAGCCATGCAGGGAAGAGCTAAGGACAGTGTGTTTGTGAAGGACAAAGGGCTACAGTAAAGATGCTGGCAGCACTTAGAGCATTTGGTGGTGCTTTCCTGGATCATGCCATGCAGGTGATTTCCTGGATCACAGGCCTCTGTGATTAGATGTCTCTTAGTAGTGCAAAGTTCACCTGTGGGCTGTTTGGGTATGAGGCCTTTGAGGATTTGAAGGGAAAATGCTGAGCTGGAAGCTTTGTATTTGCGAGCCCTAAAGCTGCAGAAGCCACCCCTATTAGTGCTGATCCCATAAACTGATGTCCTGTTGGGTTGCTGGGGAGGAAAGGCACTGGCTGCACAAGAGCCTTTTGAATTCCTATCCACAGGTAGTCACTGTAAAAAAAAAAAAAAGTCCTTTTTGCTGGCTAGAATTATTAACCATTGCTTCTTGGTCAAACCAAGGATGCTTGTTTCCCTGGAACATCAAACCAAGGATGCTTGTTTCCCTGGAACAGAGTCTAATTTCTTCAACATGTAACTTGGGATTCTGATATCTCTAGCTGGTACAACATTATGCTGCAATTATTTGACTGAAAGTGCCTTAGAACTGAGTCTACAGAAGTGCTGTCACAGAACATCTAAGGTCTTGTCTAGTAAGGTCAATAGATCCTTTTCAAGTGTTAAGTTTGCTTAGTCCCATACTGGAGAGGTTAATGCTCAGAGTGGACAAGGGCTTAAATACTGAAGTATTATTGAACTGGTTTAGTTAGTGTTGTTCTGCACCTGGACAAACTGTAATTCCAGTTTTTGAGCTTTTTGGGATGCTATCTCCCTTTGAAAACTCTGGTTTGATGCATTTCTTGTAGCTTTCATGTGATCTGCTCATCCCTGTGAGACTGTCTGAGTTGTGAAGAAATTCTCTTTTTCATCACATCTTCCTGCATGTGGTGACTGTTGCTGTGCCATGCAGTCCCAGCCTGCCTCACCTGGATGCTCTTTGGGCTTCCTGGCAAAGGACCATCCCAGGGAGAACTGTTCCATTCTGCCTGCAGCACCCTCCCTTTCCAGCCATGGGGGATTCACCCAGGACATCAGGCTGCATCAGAATGCTGTGCTGGGTTCTACAGCACTACCTGGCTTTTCAAAGGTCCTAATACAAGCGATTCCCTGAGTGTGATGCTCCTGCCTGTGGATCCTGCTTTCTCACAGAAAAAGGAGGGGGTTGTTTTGCCCTTCAGGATACCCGAATGTCCCTCCTCCCCTCCAGTTGGAACAGGACTCCTTTGTAAGATGCTGTGAGAGTTCCTTTTGAGAGAGCATCAATCAACAAACCTTTCTTTGTAATGTGTCAGGTTGGGAGGTAGCGGGGAGGTGAAGGTCTGTACTCCTACCTGTCTGCAAGGCAGGGCTATGAAACCAGGACTATTCACAGCCCCTCCAAGGAGTCTCCCACTCTCGACCTGCAGCAGGTACCTGGGCTGAGCAAAGGAGGTAGAGCAGTTCAGCTCTGCAAGGTGGAAGTGCCCTCCACTACGAGGGACATGCTCACCTCTCATCCCTCACCTTGTTTCTGTGAGTATGGAAGGTTCAATTGTCTTGGAGCATCCCAGATACCTTTCTCTGTGTCCGATGTTACCTCCAGCTTGGGAGGGAATGCACTGCCTTGCATCCATCCAGAGGGCTTAATCAGTTCCAGATAATTTGGTTTTGCATAAATAACTCAACAGAGGGGTGGAGTGCGCTCTCTCATCCCTCGCTTGAGCCACATCAGGGTGTTGTCAGTGCCTTGCTGCCTGCAGACCTGCATCTCCCTTCACCTCTGCAAGGGAGGGACAGCAAACCAAGTGCTTTGTAAAGGGGAAAAAAAGCAAGCCCCATGTTTCTGATCTGGAGCAAGTGGAAGGAGAAGGGACTCACCTTCTTCAGTTTCATGTTGTCCAGGTGGAGTGTCTGCAGGTATCTCCCAAAGGACTGGAAGGCGTTGTCAGGGATGACCTCAATTGGGTTATGAGAAAGTTTCAGTTCCTCCAGCACCCTCAGCTTACTCATTGCATTCACAGGGTAGCTGCTCAGCTGGTTCTTGTCCAGGTGGAGGACAGCAAGGTTTTCTACATCCTCCATGGCTCCAGGTAGGAGATTAGTGAGGGAGTTGTCGGAGAGGAAGAGCCAGCGCAGGTCTTTAGCCCCATTGAAGACCCCTGGTTTCAGCTCCTGGATTTTATTGCTGCCCAAGTGCAGGATGAAGAGGTTGACAAGAGGGGAGAGGAGCCCTTTGGATAGGTCTGGGATCTTGTTCTTGTCCAGGTACAGGTAGGTGAGATCAGAGAGATCATTGAAGGCTCCTGGCTTTATGATACTGATCTGGTTGTCGGTGAGATAGAGGTAGACCAGGCTCTTGAGCCCCCGGAAGGCTCCTGTGGAGATCTCCTTGATCTGAGAGCTCTGAAGGTGCAGGGACACCAGCTTTTTCATGTCACGGAAGCCATTGGTAGGCAGGATGGGGAAGTTGTTCTTCTGCAGGTTGAGAAGCCGTGTCTGCTCAGGCACTTTGGGGATCTTCTTCAGCCCTGCGTTATCACAGATGACATGCTGCAGGTCTCCGCCGTGGCAGTGGCAGCTGGGGGGACATGCCTGCATGGTGGAGACAAGACATGCCAGCAGGCTGAGGACACCGAGGAGGAAGCCTGACCCATTCATGGTCAGATCTGGAATTAAGTGTGGTGAGAAGAGAAGCAGGAGGAGAAAAGTGATGGGTGGGGGGGAGAGAGAGAGAGAGAGAGTAACCGGGTTTGCAGCATACTGAACACAGCCCTATTTATAATGTTATTAAAAAGCAAAATCCCTTCCCACAAACCACAGGCAGCAGCCAGTTGAAAACAACTGGCTTTGGGAACTTACTGTGAGCTTAACCCCTTGGCACCAGGCAGAGGAGTATCCATGGCCCTGCCTGGCCCTGCTGCTGAGTGATGTGCAGAGGTAGTTTTCATCTCTGGACGAAAATGGGAGGCAAATACTTGGGAAGAACCAATGCAAACCTGCTCTGTGGAGAACCTCCCTGGTCCATGCTGAGCAGGGCCCAGATTCATCTGCGGGGGGGGGAAAACAGCCTGTTTTGGTTGAACAGCATAGCAGGGAGCACTGCTGAGCTCCACAGTCACCTCCTGCTGGAGCTTCCAGCAGGCTCTGGGGTTCTATTTAGCCTCAGCTGGTTTGGGGAGAAGCACCTGGTCCTGTTCTCATAGAGGAAGGTTCCTGGTAGGGGATGGGGTGCCTTTTATCACTGATTCAAGAGGAGTTTGCCTAAACAGGGGTTGGAGAAGGTGGGCATGGTACAGGGTCATGGCAAAGGCCAATAGTGCCGCATTGGCATTGGTAAAGGGATGGAGGGGTAGCAAAGCAAAAGAATCACTGCTGGAGCTGGGAGTGGCATCTGCCTTGGCTCCTGTCTTAGGGTAGCGGTGGCAAAGGTGAATTAACAACAAAAGGGATGTCCCCTGCTCTCTCAATAAAGAAGGCTAAAGCAAAGCAGTTAAAAGCCCCAACGCCTGCTTCTGTGAGTGTGAAGAGAGAGATCCAGGAGTTGCGGGCGGGGTTTGGAACTGGAACATTTTGAACTGATTTCCAGCCAGTTCCTGGCTGCAGCAAACAGCTGAGAGCTGAGCATATAACTGTGAGCTTGTTGAGATTTCTGCTCCTGAGGCTGGCTGCAGAGCCCCAGTGGAGCCTGTGCAGAGGCGAGATGGGCTCAAGAAAGGGCGGAAATCCAAGGGCTGACTTAGGACACAGACTGGCTTATTCCCTGAGGTTTCTGGGTTTTTCCATTGTTGCAGCGAGGAATCAGCTGGCACCGCCAAGTGTGCTCCAGACCGTGTTATGCAAACGGCCTGGCAGCCCTGCTCTGGTCAGCAGCTGTCAGTCTGAGCAGTGTTTGCACTGCAGGACTAATCTGGGGGAGAAAATAGGCTTCTGGGGTGGGAATGTGGTTCTGATGAGCCTGTGGCCGAACGATGATGTAATGTGGGATCTTGGTGCAAACCAGGCCATGTCAGGCTTTCAGTGTTTGTCAGCCCTGAGATGTGATGCCCTGACATGGAGCAGCTCACCTCAGCACCAAGAGCTTCTCACCTCTGGAGAGATGCTCTGACATTGAGAGTTCCGTGCTCCTGCTGGAGGGACCTCCTGGTTACTGTGGGATTTAAAACTCTTTGATCAAAACAGTGGTATTTTGGCTTATGCCTGGTTTAATAGGCACCATAATGGTCATGCATATGCTTTTCTCTCTGGAGAAGCTCTTCGAGTGCCTTCATCAGGACCTTTGAGACAGAGAAGCAGGAGATAGACAGAACCTTCTGTATTTTCCTTCTTTGCCTCTTCAGTTTGCTGTTCCATGATTCTGAGAGTGCCCCTGAGTATGCACTGCTCATAAAGCTCAGGCAGGGAGCTGGGGCAATGATTGGAAAAGAAAAAAAATCACCTTTAAAGCATCATCTTCTATCTACTAATTGATTTTATTTTTTCTCATTGAGCATGTTCAACCACTTTAATTTTCACTGTAATCATTTGATTAGCAATTCCTGGAGTTATGTTATTATGTGCAAGAGCAACTGGTGGGTGATATTTAAAACCCTGCCTATTTCTGCTGGGCACTGAATCTGGGGGCTGAATCTGTGCTCCTTCCCTGAGAGTCTGGTACTTGGATTTCCCATCCTCTAGCAAAAGAAAAAAAAATCCTCTAACAGCTTACTGCTTCTGCAGAGATTTCGGCCAATGTGGGTCAGGTTGGAGCAAAAAGCTGGTGAGGGCCTTGCAAACCCCATCCATAAATACATCCTACCCATGTGTATTTCTGGAACAAGACCTTTTTCAAAGGTTAAACTGCTCAAACCTCCTTCTCTTTCTTCCTCTCAGGTTAAAATTCTCTTTCTTCCATCCTTTATCTGTTTGCTGGCTGAAACTGCAGATCTGGGGGGACAGAGACACTCTCTCCTGCAGGGTTGTGTGTGCTGTGGCTGTGGACACCAGTGAGACCCGTAGCTTTCTTGTTAAAATGCTAGAACATAGCTGCCACAATGCTGGTGTGAGGTGGGAAGCTGTCCCTGCTCCAGCAGTCCTGCCAGTCCTGAGCCTGAAGTAGAGTATAAGTGGATGCTGGTTTATTATTGGTGCCACAGTGGAGTGGCAAGAGGTTTCTGCTTTTCAGGTGGCTTTTCAGGTGTCTGCTGCTCAGCTCCATTTCTCCAGACACAAATGATGAATAAAAGGAAGTCCTTTCCCTTAGTGTTTTTTGATTTCCATGCCTTGGCTAGCACATTGCTGTGGTGGGAGCTGTTTGGCATCTGCCGCAACTGGCACCTCTCCCCTGGCTGCTGGCTGTTTGTGTTTTGTGTCACTGGACAGCTCTGCTCTTCCCACACCATGTTTTGCAGCCCTCAACTGGCCAGCAAATGTCCAGCCATTCTCAAAAGCCTGCCTGGGTCCTACTCGTGCGTGGTTGGCAGTCTGCAGGTGACAATGGAGCAGTGTTGGTGTCCCTGTGCCACAGTCAAGGGGAGCTGAGTCCTGGCCAGCTCCTACCTCACACATCCCCTGGGGCCAGCACTGCAAGGACATTGCAGAAGAGGCAGGATTATCCTGCCACCTCTCTTTCTTAATTGATTAACAGTTCTGCAAACATTCCTGGTGATTTACAGATGATGGACTCCCCTCCTCTCCTTCTTGGAGGCGTTGTGGGCTAAGCAAATAAATAGAGCTTTTGAAGCAGTACAAATATAGATTTGGGGTGCTTCTTTGATGTTGCAGGTCTGACCTGGTTTGGTACAATATTGGAGATGGTCTTTTCCATGTTTAATCATTATTTTTGTAAATATGAACAGTTCTGACATATCAAGACAACTCCATAGTTAAAATAGTCCATTGCTCTTTTAAGCCTGATTCTGTAGCTTTTAGGGGTTCCAGATCTGGTTTCCTATGACAGTGCAGACTTGCAATCACCTTCTTGGAGTGGCACCAGTGTAGCTGGCTTTGGGGCGCAGCCCTCGTTTTGGCTGAAGGTGAGGGCTCGGGCAGCTTCTGGGGATGTCCTGGAGTGCCCCAGCTCTTGTGGAGCTGAGCCCCTGGCTCTGTGTGCTGGGTTGGGAGCAGGGTGGGAGAAGGTGCAAGTTCTGCAGTGTCCCATGGATTTGTCCCAAGGGCAGAGTACAGAGGCTTTCCTGAGTTCCCCTCTCTTCCGGCAGCTCCTGGCCCAGCAGTAGCATCCAGGTCTCTGAGTTCAGACCTGAATTGCCATTTTTATTTTAAATTCTTAAAGAGTCCCCATCACTGCAGTGTGGGGGCTACTTGTTGAACTGGAGGAGGTGATGGTGAGTCCACCTCCTTCCTTCTGGTGGTTTTCTTCCACTGTAGCATGGCCTCCACCCATTGATCTGTTGCCAGTTTGGCTTCCCATTGATGTCCACCCACCCTTCCCTTCTGCTGATTCCAGCAGCTGCTGGATGAGGCTCTTGGCCTCTCCTGTGAAGCTCATCCAGCCCTTAGAGCCTCTCCCAGCCCTGCTGTCTCTACCCTGTGAGGCACCAGATGTTCCCTAGCATCCCACTGCTCTGGCCAGGGCTCTTGTCCTGGTTTGCAGAGCCTTCTTCCTTTGTGGAGCACCATTGATCCATGCAAGACTTCTGACTTTCCCAAATGTTCCCCAGCCATTAGTCCCCTCTGTTCTCAAAATTGAAAATGGGGTCCATGTGATGACAACATCTCTGCTTGTCCTTCGCCTCCCCATCCCATCCCACCTTGTTTTGGGGAGGACCCGATGAGTAGGTGGTTTCTGTAGCTGTGGAAATGGGCTGTGAGAACATTTAAAATGCTTCATGGAAGCAACAAGATTCTGGACTTCCGGCCATGTGTTTGGTGGGAGCTGAGCTCTCCAAATCCATAGGGATGTTACCTTTGCCCCTAGATTTTTGCTGAGTTTCCTTCTCCAATAGCTTTGAGCATGCCGATACCACAAACTGGTGGTTTTCTACCTTCACATGACACTTTGTACATTTCCTGTCACTTTTTCATTTTAATTTCACTTTTCCCAAGTGCATTGGCATCAGCACTTGGGAGGATGGAGTTAATTGCACAGCAAAGACCTTTTATCACACTGTGGATAAACCAATAACTGCCACGTCTTTGCTGGTTGCCACTGGGCAGCATTTCTGCACAGCTGGCAGGAAGGGGGAAGCACTTCCAAGCCTCAAGGTTTCTGCTTGGCCTGGAGAGAAGAGAGGCAGCTTTAACTCAAGACCATGAAGAGCAGCTTGTCCTCGCTGGGCAATAACAGGAAATTCATTCCCAGTGCAGTCTTAGCCTGAGCACACTGGGTTGTCCTTTCGGTCTCCTCCCGAGGCAAAGCCATAGCATGGCACAGCACAAAGAAGGTGCTTTGGGCAACTGATATTTTTGGGATCTGTTTTAAGCCCCATCCAAACTGGAATTGCCTGGCAGCTGTCTTGGTGGTGAGAGATGTCAACAGGGTGACCACCCTTGGAGATTTGTCCTGCAAGACCTATTTGTTTGTTTGTGTCCTGATGTTTTTTGACACAAAGATGGTACTGTTGCTGGGGAAGGAGGTGACATCTCGGTGTGACATAGGCTGGATGTGATCAGAAGTTGTTTTTTGCAGCAGCAAAGTTCAGGAATAATTCCAATACAATCTGGGATAGTGGGATATCTCCAAAGCAAGGAGATGCATGTCCCCAGGGGACAGAAAAGTTTAGGGTGATCTTGGTAGTGAGCAGCTGAGTGAGGGAAGGTGGTTGCTCAGTTGAGAATGATTTGGAGCTGGCTGCGATGGGAAGGGGTGGAGTTGACTCTGGTGGAGCTATCCAAGACAGACACACTCGGCACGGGTTTAGGGATAATTAGATCCATCCAGCATGTTACACTGAGAGGGGTTCAAAGGGCCTCTTAGAGGTCCCTGACCACGTGTCCTGGGTTGCCAGTCTGCTTTCTGTTGTTCATGATGCCCTCTTTGATGTCTGAAAATCCCTATTATTTCATGGTCAGTTTGCTGCTTTTTTTCCAAGGCCAATATTGTCTCCAGCAAAGCTAAATTTCTGTAGGCTTTAGTTTGGCAGTTCAAGCCCTACCATCATCATCCTCCAGCGTGGCACAACCAGAGCGGGGTGATAAGGAGTATGAAGATCCTCCCTGAGCAGTGCTCAGGTCCAGGGTAGGGTGTCCTCCAAGGAAGTCATGCCTTCCTGCAGCTCTGCTGACCTTCTGCTCCACTCTCACCCAATATAACCCACTTGGGGTACTGGTGTTACAAACCCCAGCCTTTTCATTACAGCCTTTCAGCAGCAGTTGAATGTGGAGGACACTGAGTGTTTTTATTGCTGTTGAATGCAGGGGAAAACCAAAGAGCAGAGGGCTGATGTGGCTTGTTCCAAGTTACGCAGTAAATAAGCAGCACAGTTGGGAAAAACCCAGGGTCTTCACAGTCCCCACAGTCCCCACCAGATCAGCCTGCCTCCCAAATGTTTACTAAAGAGACTGGAGTCTGATTGTTTTTACTTTATTTTTATTTTTACTGTTATTTTTACTTTAATTTTTAGATGCTTCCCTCTTTAGGCTGTTTTGCCTGTTCCACAGTATTTGAACAGCACTAGCAGGAAATGTTTGGGAAATGTGCTTTAAAAAACACAGTTCTGCTAAGATGTTCTTTTTATTCCTAGTTTACACAGAGGCTTGGGATTCACAAATAATGAATCTCTTGTTGGTAGGAGCAAGTTAGGCAGCAGTTTGTTTTGGAGCTGTCCTTGTCATCACTGAGAGAAGGACTGAAGTGGGTGTTGGGGGGGTCACTTGTGGTCCTACAGTACAAAAAGGTTTTGCGGTCAATTATATTTTGTATTCTTGTAGCTCCTCTCGAAGCCAAGGGTCCAAGCTGGAATTTTTGCCTCTGGAAAGCTCTGCTTTGACACCAGATACAGCTCCAGTGGAAATTATGGAGCTGATGCTGAAATTATTGGGTGAGGTTTTCTGGTCTGAATTATACCAGATGACAAGGCTGAATGATGTTAAGTGTCCCTTTGGGTCACGAAGGCCCAAATCTTCATGGATATCTCCAAGTTTAAATTGGTGTGTGGAGTTTCATGGAAGTGTTGTATCATCTGCTGCTGACAATGGACATGTTGGATGGTCCACGTGTCAGATAAGGGTTGGGAAGACAGCCGTGCTGGCACAAGCATTTGCTCAATCCCCTGCCTCCAGCCCAGGAATACAGCTGTGGAAAACCATTCTAAGAGGGAGATAACGTCTTGGAAAGATCTGGAGCAACATCCTGGTATCTGGCTACAGACTGATGTGCTGGTGCATGCAGGGGAAGGCAGTAATTGGGAAGCAGATGAAGGGCTGGAGGTTCAGAGACCTGTGTTGCCCTCTGAACCAGTTGGGAAGCCCATTCTTGAGGGTATGAGGGTGTTTATGGAGACAAGCCACAGGCCAAGGCATCAATAGCTGGTGTTTGGGGTGCAGAGCACAGTGCTAGGCATCTGGAGGAGCCTGCTGACCCACGGCACTCACAGCATCATCCTGCCAGGGAGCTGCCTACTCCTGCATCCAATTAAACTGCTGGAACGACCCAGAGAGGCAGCAAGGATTGACTCAGGGCTTGGCTGGGATCCTGGGACCAACACTGCAATTCATCCAGCAGAGTAAAACAAAAAAAACCAAAGGCACTGGGATTTTTTATGTGTTTAAGGTCTTGGATTTGGGTCTGATCAGTCATTTGATCCAGCCACAGGACTCGTATTAGTGGGTGGGAGAGAAATCCAGTCTGAGCGTGAGATGCTGTGGGTTGGCTGGGAAGTTGTCCTTGTGTCTGGGAGCAGAAGCCTATTCACAGTTGCTCCTTGGGGGCTGCCAGGCTCCAAGCAGAGCAGTTTGCACCAGATGGTCCTGCAGCATCCTGGAGAAGTTCTCCTCCAGATTCCTGGATAAAAGCAGGCTCCAGCTTGGATTCATGCTGACCCTGGTGCAGTCAACAAGAACATCAGCCATTGTGACAGACTGTGCCCAACATGAGACCCTCCAGCAACTCCAAGCAGTGGACAGTGCCAAGTGCTCCAGTGTTATTACACACTGTTGTGCACTGTACCAGTGTTGTGTTCCGCTCATTCAGAATATTTTCATCCTTGTTCACATGCTTCATCATAGTCCTTTGCAAAGGCCCACATTAATTTGGGGCACAGTGCCTGCAGTTGGGTGAGCACCGTGCCCCAGCCACGACCATGTAGGCACACTTGGGCATTTACTCTGAAGGAAATGACCAGATCTGGGTGCCAGGGCAATTTGTGGGTCAGAGCTGCTCACATGTCAGTCTGGAGAACTGGAGGAGAAATGAGGAAATACTTCCCACATCAGCCCTTTCACAGCCATGCTCTCACAGCAAAGCAGCCACAGGTGACATTACTGGGATGACATTACTCTTAGTGGGTCAGAGACACCAGAGCAGTGCTCCAGCAGCTCCCACTGCTGAAACACAGCTCCTAAGAGCTGGAGATGTAGCAGCAATCCCAGCGATGGTGCTGTTGGTGCAGCTCAGACCTGCCCACGGCACCTCCTGTGCAGCTCCTGCCACCTCAACCTGGCCACTTAGCTGGGCATAAAGCAGTGGAATTTTCCTCTAAGGAGAACTGACCTTCAGCTGAGGTGGCTCAGAGCCTGCCATCGGGATTAGCTGTCAGGGAGGTTTAGCAGCAAGAAGCTTTTTTCCCACTGTGAGGCTTTGGGTCTGTAAGGGCAGTTGTGCCAAGTGTTGAGCAGCCTCGTGATGCCCTTACAAGGATTACAGGGGCTGATGTCTGCACAAAAGGATCTGCAGCAAGCAGCCATGCTGCAGGACACACTGTCTCCCACAGAAGTCTGCTGCTGGCTCCAGGGTTTTTCCAAAGTGATATCCTATGTTCCCTGAGTTGTTAGAGATGCAAGGTAAACTCACCACCTTCGCTGCAAGGGCACCAAGGCAAAGTCAGTGTCTGGCAGAGATGGTGTGGAGTCAACAGGACAGGGCTTGGAGAAGCAAGGGTTGAAAAAGTGGATCACGAATCCTGGAGTCCTCCAAGAATAGCAGTTAGGGTGTCAAAAGTACATGACACACCCAAGTGTTATGGGTGATGGGATCAGGAGCACTGTGAGGGAGGTGAAGAAGGCCATGGCAGGCAGGTGCAGTGGTGCTTTATCTCTTGTTTCTCCAAGACTCTCTGGCAGAAGTGTATGGAGGGCCCTATCCACAGCCAGCAGAGCAGGACTTCCTATCACCTGAGTGGCTTGGGAGAACAACCTCCTCACACCTCATTCTCCCCTGCAGTCATGACCAGCTTTGCCTTTCCTGTGCCTGAAGCTGTGTGGTTCCCTTTCCCCTTGAGACACATTTCCTCTCTTGTGTTTGCAGGTTGCCTATGGGACCACGGAAAACAGCCCTGTCACCTTTATGGGGTTCCCCAATGACAGCATCGACCGGAAAGCTGAGACAGTGGGATGCATCTTTCCCCACACAGAGGTGACCATGACCTTTCCTACATGCTCCAGATGCTCTGCCAGCAGCAGACCTCACTCCATCCTCCCTGTCTGGTGCTGATGTCTAACTAAGCCCTTCTTCTCTTCCAGGCAAAAGTTGAGGATCCAGAAACAGGGCAATCTGTGCCTCTGAACACTCCTGGGGAGCTTCAGATCCGTGGCTACTGCGTCATGCTGGGCTATTGGAATGACCCTGCCAAGACAAGTGAAGTGATCACTGCTGAGGGGTGGTACAAGACAGGGTGAGTCTGAGTACTTCTCCCAGATGGTCCCACAGGATGACACTGGATGAGGATGCATGGGTGTGTATAGGAGTGCTTGGCTGGGATTTCCAAAGTAGAAAAAACTGTCCAAGTTTATCCCTCTGATCTGTCTGTGACACTTCAGAACTGCTTTTAGCACAGAGTCCTTGGTTCTGAGTGTCCCTGGAAAGGGGGATTGTTACTGGCCACTTGTGCATGGAGGGATTGTGGGGGTACAGGGCAGAGGCAGGCATTGCCTCCCCCCTAAACCCTGGTGCTTGTGTGGATGCTGCCCATTTCTGTAACAGGGGCTCTTTGATCTCTTCCATGTGCTCAGGTGGCATCTGAGCCATTATCCTCTGATACTGCTCTGGCTGGGTGGAGCATCAGCCATTCTTCCACCCAGCTGGGACAGGACTAGAAGGGTGTTGTCATTGCAGGGACCTCGGGAGCCTGGATGAGCATGGCTACTGCAAAATTATAGGGCGCTGCAAGGACATGATTATTCGGGGAGGAGAGAACATATATCCAGCAGAACTCGAGCAGTTCCTGCACACCCATCCCAAGGTTGAGGAGGTCCAGGTGAATGGGAGGAGGTGGGGTGGGTGAACAGCTGTTTTTGGGAATCCTGTACATAAAGCTTCTGGGACTGCTGCTTGGAACCTCATTGTCTTTCCCTGTTTTCAGCATCAAATTCCATGTAATATTGGTTAGCAAGGAGGAGGGAGAAGCTCATGGGATGGAAGGGGCAGGCAGAGCTCCTAGCATGGGGCACATGGATTGTGGCAAATTCCCTTATGTTCCAGCTGCGTGTCTGCAAAGTGCCTGTCATTCTTCGGTTTTAAACTGGTTGTCCACTTTCATAGCTCCCTCTGAAATTCTTACTCAGAAAACAGTCTGGAAGGACAGTTTTTATTGATAATTACTTAACTCTGACATCCAGGAAGACTCTTCCAACAAGTCCCTGGAGATGAGGAGTGAGACTTTGTTTCACTCCTTCAAAAGACAGCAAAGATTTCCAGGACTGAGCAGCTGCTCCTTGTCTGCTGGGATTGTTCTCCTCCAGGTTTTGTGCCAGACAAGTTTCCCCAAAAAAACCTGCTTATTTAGTCAGAGTTCTGCCTGTGCCTGGCGAGCATCTCTCTTTGGAACAGTCCCAGTGCAGATGGGTTGCAAACCAGCCCTGTTTATGTGGTTTCTAGGGCTTTATGTCACTGCTCTGGACTCAAAAGGATCAACGTGTCTCTAGCAGTTTGAGATAGTGGTTCAAGGTGGGGAATGACAGTAGGATTCTTGTGGAATAGTGGGAGCAAACTTTGGCGAGAGCTCAGGCTTGGCAAGCCCATTTCCTGGTGTCACAGGCAGAGGCCCACTAAGATGTATGATTATAAAGGTTTTAAATAATCCTTTAATTCAACGTCATCCCTCCCCTGCCATTCCATCTGGATATCCTGAAGCACTCGTGGCAGCCTATCAAGTGTCCTTGTTGTTTGTGAAACCTCTTGCCCCATTTTTTTTGGAAGCAGAGGGATGACAGGTCCATGTTGCATCCACAATGCTCCAGCACCCTATGGTATGGGGTCAGTGAACACACCGTGGGCCAGCAGACAGACCCTTTGGGAGGCCAGGGACATCCCCAAGGGTCACACTGTCCATCTGTCCCGACCAGGTGGTTGGTGTGAAGGATTCGAGGATGGGAGAAGAGATCTGTGCCTGCATCCGACTGCGGGCTGGGCAGGACTGCACCAAGGAAGAGATTAAAGCTTTCTGCAAAGGGAAGGTGGGTTCTCAGTCCTCAGTTTCCTTCCAGATGGGTACACCTAGTAACTTCTGGGGACTGGTGGATGAAAGCCCATGGATTTAGAGCACTGGGGGACCCAGCCCTAACAGTGCCAGGCTGTTCCTTTCAGGTTGTGTAGCCCTAGTTTTCTCTTCACAGATCTCGCATTTCAAGGTCCCACATTATGTTGTGTTTGTGAGCCAGTACCCACTCACTGTCTCAGGCAAGGTAAGAGGGGGCTGGGGCAGGGCAGGAGCCCTGACATTCTGTCCCAGCTCCTCTCTGAGTCTCTCTCCTTGCTCTCTGCCCTTTATTCCAGATTCAGAAATATAAGTTGAGGGAGCAGATGGAGAAGCACCTGCAGCTCTGAGATTGGGAAGGCAGAGCAAAAACCAGGATAAATCAGCCCCACTTCAGTCAGCTCTGAGTCTGCTTTTCACCTGTGCCTTGGGCTAAGCAGTGGAGACTATCCCTCCCTGACATCAGGCTGATGGCACTTTTAGTCAATAAAACAGAGCACCTTTTTTTTCCAGCTGGGCTTGTTTCTTTGCCAACAGAAATATTGTGGTATGAGAAAGGTGTGCTTATTTCTGGAATTCTGTCCAGTTACTGAAAGACCTTATGAAGGTTTAAAAATTTTGTGTGTCTCTGAGCAGTTTGGCTGCAACCATTTCACAGGAGTTGAACGTATGCTGGTGGGTATTTTACTGATGCTCTTAAGTCCAAATGCCCGGCCTAGCTTCCCAGGTAGGTGATGCCTTTTCTCCTTGGATGTTGTGAGACTCCTGGGTCATTTAAGAGCGACTGAACTTGAAATGAGGGTCAGGGGATTCAGAGAATGAGACTTTGCATTGGGGCTCCCTAAAACTGGCTGGGAAAGCACACTCCATTCCCACACCTCCCCCAGGTGTTTCCCAAAAAAAAAAAAAACCTTGTCCAAGGTAGACATGACTTTGTTTATTTTGTTGTTTTGGACAAGACAGACAATAAGGTTGTTGCAGAAATACCAAAATTCCTGTCCCATCGGCAGCGTGAAGCAGTATGTACCTGGGACAGCATTTTACGGGAGTTATTTGGTACCTCCCAACCATGAAACACTCCTGTGAGAAAAGGGATGGCAGAGCTCCTCTTTGCCGGCAGAAGTGTCCCACCCCAGCTGGAAAGCAGATAATGTTCTTGCCAACTCTTGCTGACCTCCTGCTGTCTCCCTCCTGCCTCCTTTCCGAGCAGAGCTAAGGCTGGGCCCCCTCCATGCTGCGGCTTCCTCCAGTGGGTGGAGGGCAGTGGTGCAACAGGGAGAAAGGAGAAGTGTCATCAAGGTCTCAATCCTTCATCTCACAGCTGGACTGTGGGCTCTACCCATGGAAGCAGACGGTGGGGACAAGTCCCCTGTCCACGTCTGCACTCTGAAAGAAAAAAAACATGGATGGTTTGTGTCAGTGTACCTTCTGTACAGTGTCTTTCCAGAAAGTTCCTCTCCTGTTCCCACACTGCTCGAGGGGCTGGTTTCAGCACTGATCCTTCCACATTTCACTCAGGTCTCCTCCCTTCCCTCTGTCACCTTCCCGAGGGAAGAACTGTTACCTGTATGACAGCAACTGTACCCAGGGACCTTGGGGACACTGATGTCTAGGGAAGGACTGTTTACCTTCTTTTGCTTCCCACAGCACTAATCCAGGTGCAGGACAGGCTTGCAGTGAGTGGAGCTTCTCCTCCCCTCCCTGATCAGTACCTCCACCGTTGGCACAACCCCTGCCCTGCCCACAGGTGCCCCATGTACTCACCGTAGAGGGGGGGCAGTGGATAAGAAATGAAGGTGACATCAGCCCTGGCTGGTGAGGACAGGCACACTGCTAAGAAAACCAGTGGGTCCTGGTCACAACCAGCACAGAGGGAACAGTCTCTGCCACCCCACTCCTGCTCCTGTTCTGGGAGTGGGGCAGCACCATCCATGGTGCCCTGGCAGAGCCTGGTGGCAGGGAAGCCTTCCCTACCATCCCATGCCTTCCCCAGAGCATACCCAGCCCGTGGCAGCCAGGACACCTCCCGCAGTGCCCCCTGCCCCTTCCCAACCCCTGGGATGATGCAACCCCAGCTGTAAATACTCACGGAAGAGGAAAAGCTGGCCCTTTTGGCTGGCAGTGTGGTCTCGGTGTGTGCAGTGCTCCAGGCTCGCTCTATGGCTTCTGCCCTGCCCGTGCCTGTGTCCCACTCTTATAGTCCTCGCTGCCTGCTCGGAAACTCCCCGGAGCGGGAAGGTTACATGAGGGGTGGTTTACACCGAACTACGCGTTTCTGGCCTGGGAACGGGAATCTGCAGTCACAGCCTTTGTCATAGACATTTCAGAGTTCCTCGTGACTATTAATAGATACAACTGCTAACGTCGGGGTTCGTCAGCTGCGGGTTTGCACAACGCCGAGTGGGGACAGGTCACCTTCCTCCGCCGAAATTCTGGAAAACCTTTCCCGGCCCCGAGGAACAACCTGGGAAGGATGCGGGGCGAGGTCTCAAACCTCGTTCGGGCCGTGCGTCTGGGGGAGACACTGGCCCTGGCATCCCCAGCACCGGGAGAGGACACTGACTCCCGTATTCCCGATTCCGGGGGAGGACACTGACCCAAGCACCCCCGTCATTCACAGCGAGCATGCCCTGCATAGCCCCGTCGGAAGCGAAGGACTTTGCCCCCGATGTCTCCCCCGGCCCCTGCGCCCCGCCCCGGCCCCGCGCACGCCGGGGNGGACACGGGGGGGGTGACTCCGGGGCTTATGTACGTGCGGGGGTGCACGGGGAGTCACGAGTTTGCACACGTGGGTCCTGGAGCTTGTACACCTTGAGGGGCACGGGGCTGGTACAGGTGGAAGGTCAATGTGGTTCCTTGGGGCTCGCACACACGTGGATGCATGTGGGACCCCGGGGCTTGGACACGTCGGGGAGAGGCCAGCCTCGTACATGTCATGTGGTTAGCCTGCACTGAGGGGTCCCCGAGCCGTGCACATGAAGGGTCACCCACGACACCTGTGGGTCGTGTGCCTTGTGGGGCAGGTGGGGGGCACCGGGGGCCATGCATTGGGCTGGGGCTGTTCCCCCTCAAAAAGGAATGGCTAGGGGTGAGGGCATGGCCGTCCCCCACACGCCCCGTGCCCGCAGCGGCCCTACTGCCGCAAGCGCTGCTCCTACTGCAACTTCAACACGTACGTGCTGCCGGCGGTGGACGAGGCGGCCGTGCGCGCCTGCCTGGTGCAGAAGGCACAGACCCTGCTCCATCTCAGCCAGGTGCACGGGTGGCTGTACAGGGTGGGCTCATGGGGAATGCTGGGTCCTTCCGTGCCCACCTGCAGCGCTTCCCACCCTCTGCCCTACAGCGTCACCTCCGTCTTCTTCGTCGGGGGTACCCCCAGCCTGGCCAGCCCCGGCACTGTTGCAGCAGTGTTGGAGGCTGTGGCGGGGGCTGCCCACCTTCCGGCTGGTGCTGAGGTCACGCTGGAGACCAACCCCAGCTCCACCAGCACATCGCCCCTTGTCGGCTTCAGGGCAGCTGGGGTCAACCGCCTCTCCATCGGCGTCCAGGTGAGAGGGGCTCTCCCCCCCGCAGCCCCCCGTGACCCCATTGTCACCGTGCTCCCTCCGCAGTCGCTGGATGACGCCGAGCTGAGGATGCTGAGCCGGGAGCACACGGCGGCAGAGGCACAGAAGGCTGTGGAAGCAGCGCAGGTGCTCTTCCCCGGCCGAACCTCCATCGACCTCCTGTTTGGGCTGCCGGGACAAAGCCGGGATGCCTGGGCCCAGCGGCTGGAGGCGGCTCTGAGGCTCTGTGGCGACCACATCTCCCTGTACCAGCTGACGCTGGAGCGGGGCACGGCGCTAGCAGCACAGGTTGTGGGGGAGCCCTGCCCGCACCCCCCCAGGATCTGCTGGCTGACACGTACCAGACTGCCCGGAATGTGCTGGTGGCCACTGGCTTCTGCCACTATGAGGTCTCCAATTTTGCACGGAAGGTGGGATGCCTCCCATGCTGTGTCCCCCCATGTCATGCTGGTCCCCCAGCAGGCTCAGACTATCCCCTCACCCCAGGGCTCTCCCCCAGGGCACCCTCAGCACCCACAACCTCTCATACTGGTGGGCTGACCAGTACATCGGTGTGGGGCCAAGCAGGGGGGTGATGGGGTCACGGGGCACATGGCCACACAGTACCCCCACTGGGGAGGAGTGTGTGGCCATGTGCCCCATGAACTCTGTTGTCCCCCTACCTGGCTGCTGCAAAGGCACACAGGCACTTTGTGCTGCAGGGTGAGGGTGGCTGCAGCCCGGAAGCCCGTGTTCAGACCCTGGAGCCTGTCGCCTGGATGCGGGAGGTGTAGCGCCAGGGACACAGCACCAGGAGTCGGGCTGTGCTGAGCCCACTGGAGCAGTGAGTACTGGGGTCCCCCCCCATGCCCCCTCTCTGTCTGTGCTGCCCCACAGCTCTCCATGTCCCCTCAGGCTAGAAGAGCTGCTCATCCTGGTACTGCGCACTGATGATGGCATCACATGTGAGGTGAGGAGCCATCTGTGTGGACACCCCACATTGACCTAATGCTAGTAATAGAATGGTTTGGATTGGGTGGGACCTTAAAGCCCATCTCGTTCCACCTCCTGCCAGAGGCAGGGACACGTTCCATTAGACCAGGTTGCTCCGAGCCCTGTCCAACCTGGCTTTGAACATTTCCAGGGATATGATATCCACAGCTTCTCTGGACAACCTGTGTCAGGGTTGTTCCCTGTCTCACCACCCTCACAGGAGAATGTCCTCCCAAGATCTAATCCAAATCTGCCCTTTCTGTCCATTCCTCCCTTCTCCTGTTACTCCATTCCCTTCTTTAAAGCCCCTCTTCAGCTCTCTTGCTGCCCTTTTGTGTACTGGGATGCTGATGCCGCATCACTAACATCCTTCTCTCACCCTGAGCACACAGCGCTGGGGGCACTTCTCCCCCCAGCTCAACCTGCAGGCCGTGTTTGGGGAGCCGGGGGAGGCTCGGGCACTGCAGCAGGAGGGCTAGCTTGTCCTGGACAGCGGGTGAGCCCCGGGGAGTCGTGGGCAGGGCCGGGGGTCTCCCTGGGGCATCGGGTCTCACCACCACCTCTTAACCAGTCGCCTGCGGTGCACCTGGGCCGGCCTGGCCATGCTGGACTCGCTGCTGCCCGACCTGCGTTGGCAGCCGCAGGGGGTGCTGGGCGCTGCCCGGTACCCACCGAGGGGGACCCCGGCGGAGGAGCGAGTCCGTGGCCGGGGCGCGAGGGCTGTAAGCGGCCACAATGGCTAATAAACCACAAGAGCGGTGTGCTGACTGAGCGGTGTTGGGGCAGGGGCGCTGGCTGGGGGCAGGTGTTACTGCAGGGTAGGCCCTGTACCCCGGTGTTCCGGGTGTCCTAAAGCCCCGTGTCCCGGGGCCCTGGTGCTTCTAGTCGCTCAGTGTCCCACTGCCCAGTGTCACGTGTCCCTGGTGTCCGGGTATCCCGGAGTCCCGGCGCCCCAACGTCCCGCTGTGTCCGGGTATCCCGGTGCCACGTGGTGTCCTGGATCCCGATGTCCCGGCACCCTGGTGTGCCTAGTCGCCCAGTGTTCCGTGTCCCCGGTGTCCCAATGTCCTCAGTGTCCCGGCGCCGCGGAATGTCCCGATATCCCGCTGTGTTCAGGCGTCCCGCTGCCCGGCTGCCCCCGGCCGTGTCGCAGCCGCACGGCGCATGCGTGTCGGCACGCGGCGCATGCGCACGGCGCGCCCCGCCCGGGGAAGCGGTACCGCAGAGCCCCAGCAGGGGGCGATGCCCCGCGGTGCCCGGAGGCCGCTGGGTGCCGTCGCACCCTATTGCGACCTGTCGCGACCTGCGGCGGGGCCGGACGCGGTGCCGGTGGCCGGGATATGGCGTCGCGGCGGGGGAGTCGGTCTCGGAGCCGGACTCCTCCTGGTACGGCCCGGAGCAGGGCGCGGCTGGGCTGCGGGCGGGCGGCCGGGCCGGGCCGGGCCTGCGGTCTTGGCGGGGCCGCGGTTGAAGCGGCCGGAACCAGCCCCTTCCCCAGCCAGTGACCTCCTGTCATTATTATGGTATTTTTTTTAAAGGAGCAGGTCCTAGCGGGAGGGGCCCAGAGGTTGAGGGGGAGCAGCCCCTGGTGGGATCCCCTGGGCTTGGCCTGGTCCGCAGGTGCCAGCGGAGCTGCCCCGCACCCGGCTCTGTCCGGGTTTGGTATTGCCGAGCTCTTTTGCCACTGAACAGCTTCTGAAATCCAGTGCTTTGTTATCCGAGTCGTGCTCGGTGAGCGCAGAGAATCTGTGTGCTTGTACGTACAGCTGGAGGTGGAAAGTTCCCAGGAATGTGTTGTTCCACCTGCAGGGATCTGTATTTATTTGCATTTACCTTACCCGTTGTCTTTCATCTGAATAAAGTGTGAGACAATTCACTCCTACTTGACCCACTTTGGTTTTGCAGCTTCTCAGAGGTTGATTTTTTCAATTACAAGAGATGCTGAATTTAATTATTCATTGCAGCGTTAAAGAGAAATAATCCCAGAATATAGTTCAGCTGGAGATCATTAACCAGCCTGAGAGGACTATGGTGCTTCCTTGGGAGATTGAAGAAGTCTCTTCATCTGTGTTTTAGGCAGGAAGGAAAAGACTTTTGAACAGCCCTATTCAACAATTGCAGAAGAGCCTGAGCCTGTTCCATATGTTCTGCAAGGACAGGACATCCAGGCACTTGAAATTAAGGTGGAGGATCTGGAGAAAGTATGTATGAGTATTTTTACTGCTAGAAACAGCCGTCTTAACTGACACTCTCCTTTTGGGTGTTTAACAGAGGGTGCTGCCCATTTACTTAAGCCAAAGCTCAATCCTGCAGCTGAGTTCTCATGCCATTTTGTCTGTCAGGCTTTTTATCATGATAAATTGTCAGCTCATCAGGTTCAGTTGCTAAAAGTAAAGGATTATAAGTGCCTATACAGTCCTTTCAAATGGAGGGATAAATCATCTACCTCTTCAAAATTACATCTTCAACTTTCTGATCTAATAAGACCTGTAAGTTGTTTAGTAGCTCTCATAGCTTTCCTTCCAAAACTCAGGTCAGAGTGTGTGAGTGGAAGCACTTGAGTGACACAGCAGCAGAAATCTCTTCTGGAAAGTGATTTAAAACTCTCCTCGCGTGCTCCTATTATAAACCAAGATCCAGAGGAGTAAGACAGTAACTGAGTTGGTATCTGCGCAGCTGTGTAAGGTCTCTTGCAGGGGAAGAATCATAGAAGATTTGGCTTGGAAAGGACCTTAAAACTTATCTATTTCCACCCCCTCTGCCATGGGCAGGGATACCTTCCACTACTCAGGTCGTTCCAATCCCCATCCAGCCTGGCGTTGGACACTCCCAGGGATGGGGCAGCCACAGCTTCTCTGGGTAACCTGTGCCAGGGCCTCACTACTCTCACAGGGAAGAGTTTTTCCTAATATGTAATCTAAACCTACTCTTCTACTTTGAATCCATTCCTTCCTTGTCCTGTCGTTACATGTCCATGTGAAAAATCCCTATCTTGGGGACTCGCGGGACCCTTACAGGAAGTTTACTGATACGACTACTGTGCATATCCTAAAAGGATCAGGTGGAATAAAGGTGAGTCAGTGTGTATTTAACTGCACTGTGACTGTTTATTTCCTGAAGCTTCATGCTCCACACCTTCCTCATGATGCTGGGAGAATTCCTGTTCGGAAGAGTTACCTTGTCCGAAAATACCGACCCAAGCAGGTGGCACATCTTGTAGCTCATCCTGTTCCCCCCAAGGCACCCAGAGGACCACTGGCTTTTCCTGGTAGGGTTCAATTTCACATGTTACCTCTGGGTTTTGGTTTTGCTAAGCCAAACTTTAGTGACCTGGCTCTGTGGTTGGGTATTTTTATATGTGTGTTGTAGGACCAAGACAGTTTGATGATGGCTGTGAAGAGATCCTCCCTCATCACATTTTGGGAAGTCTCCAGGAGTTAAGGATGGAAGCCTTGGCCAGAAGAAACACTCAGGTTGGTTTTTAGAGTTAGGAAAATGGTGCTGCATATTACTTTTCCAGAGGTAGAGTGTGGTGCCTGCAGTACCTTTCGATGCTTTCCAGCACCTATCAGGAGCAGGGCAGGCCTGAGGTGTGGTTTTCCCAGCCTCATTACGCTCTGGGGGAAGGTTTGCCTTCGGAGAAACTGCACCAGCAGGTTTTGGAGACCTGTGTGCAGGACCAGGTCATAGAGGGAACAATTACACAGGCTTCCTCTTCCCTCTGTGCCCTGCTGATGGTCTCAGAGAACAGCTGGTGTTGCAGCAATGCCATTGCTTGAGTCTCATTACTCAGATAAATACTTCCCTTGTATCTGAGTGTGTCCCTACTGCCCTGGTTTCCTTCCTCTCAGACTGCTAATGTAACAGTGCTGTCAATCTGAAGAATTCTTCTCTCCTCCCCACTCCCATTCCTGTTTTGGTGTGCATGGAGAGGTTCATTTAATGTTTCATTTCTCATCAGCTAGCAGATGCTATTAAGGTTCCTCATCCAGATGTTAATGCAGCAGCTTTAAAAGATGAACATGGAGGAGAGAAGAAAGAAAAGGCACATGAGACCCAACTAGCAGAGCACAAAGCTTTCCAGAACTGGAGCCATCATATGGCAATGAGGAAGAAGCAGGAGAAACACCTAGGAGGTGAGAAAAGCTAAGGAGGTCTCATTCTGTGAAATTCTGTGTGCAAGTGGAGAAGTTTGATGTCCCTGCACCAAACCGCAGCAGTCATTGCCCACCAGAGTTAATCCTATTGCCATTGCAGTCTAATTCCATGTTCTCAGACCTCCCACACTTCTCATGCTGTTGGCTCTGGATATGGTGGGAAGGTGAGCTGGTAGCTCTGGTTGGGGAGAGGACAGTGGATTTGGCAGGGAACAGTGTAAGTGGGTTATAGGTGAACAATAACAGTGGCAAAGGGTGTGCCCAGAAGTGCAGCACCAATGATGTGATGTTTTTTATTTATAGAAATTCTTCACAAGCCAGAGAATGAATTGCTGATGAACATGTCGGATGATTACAGGCAAATCCAGGAAGAACGTGACCTCATTGACCGGAGTCTCCCTGCCCTATTTCCTGGAAAGGTGAGAGCCCCACTTCCTTAGTGTCCTGATTGTGCTGCTCCTGCGACACTGCACAGACACTGTTCTAAGTAAGTCTCTGAAGTGCTGTCAGGAGATGTTTATCAAAGCCACTCTGAATCCCTCAGCTTGGTGTCTGAGCAGAGGTTTCAGGGACATGAAAAATAAAAACCTGAATTATGTTATCCATACCAGTCAGGGGAAAGTGGTGATGAGCTAGTGGCATTTCTTGATTCTCACCAAAGACTGTTGTGCCCTGGGAAGTGGCATGGGAACGTGTCACAATGGCTGTTCCAGGGGCTGAAAGATCTGATAGCTTCAGGCTTGGATTTTAGTGATTACCATGGAGAAAAAGGCATGGGTAAGGCAGGAGGGTTATGGCAGTATTGTGTTAAAATTATTTTTTCACATTTATAGCAATATCAAAGAATTTACATTTTTGTGAGGCTTTGTTTTAATATCATTCAACCTTCCTGTGCAATAGATAGAAGAAAGTTCTTTTGTCTTTGACAGCAGCCTGATAGAAATTTTGGCTTGCTCTGCAGAAAGGGATAATCCATAGACTTTTGAAATGCTCATATAGTCAGGGTTAGACCTCTTCTTTTTATCTTCAAGTGCCTGTGAAAGTAGCAGGTAGCTGTGCAACTGTCCACAACAATCAGTGGGAGCCTTGTTTCCCACCCTAGGGATACCGAGTGGGAAGTGAGTTCTGGAGCCTTCCTGAACAAATTGGGGATGAACTCACCGGGCTGACTCTGACCCTGACCCGGACAGAATGTGGGCACCCAGAGCCACTCACTCATGTGGGGAAACCCCAAACTGTCCAGAGGGAAACAGGTAAGGGAACACTGCAGAGAGGTGATTCCAAAGAAATGGGGCACAAATGTGGAGGAAGCAGCTCCTTCCCTGTTGAGCTCCTCTTTAAAACACTACAAGGCCAAAGTTTGGCAGAGAATGAAATTTGATTAGGCATGTGGGGGTGTAGAGATTGAGCTCTTGTATGGGTATTTCCACAGGTCTGAAGCCTCCAAAGAAGATTCCTTGCCACCTAAACTGGGATAAGAGTCTTTTCCTGAAACATCGGCGTCAGGAGCTAAAATCTCTCCTAGAGGAGCTGGGCTTTTATAAACCGGTAAGACCAGAGGGACAAGGACATTCTTTGTGTCTCTTGTCAGGTGCTGTAGGATAACAAAATTGCCAAGAGTTGGATATGAAAAAAGCATTAGGAAACTAAAACTTGGTCCCACAGTGCTGTTTGTGGAAGTTCCCACATTTCCAAAGGGCCACACCTATGAAGGAGTTGTCTGACCACCTGAAGTGTTGCATGGACTGGTCTAGAAGCCTCAGAATAGGACCCCAAACCAGCAGCATGCAGCTGCCAGGACCTAGGCAAAGAAAAGCCTGCCAAGTACTGGCGCAGGACTTTGATTTAGTGCTGTGGGGCAGAGGGAAGAGATCTTTACCCATGTGGAAGACACGCTGAAATAATCACCTGAAGGCAGGTGGCCCATCCTCCTATAAACAGAACAAACCTCACTTTTTTGTCTTTGAAATCTGTCTCTGAGGATAAAAAATGCGTGAAGGACACTTTCTCCATGCATCATTGCTAGTGGGGAATGCAGTCATATAGGATTCTTGGGAATCTCAGAATTGGTTCTTTCCCATGTCCCTTGAGCATTCTTTGGTTCCCTCTAAAAACCATAGTAGGAGCAAGATATCACAACTTCACTTTACTTGACTGAGTTGGTGCATTTGTCTGGTGTTTTAATGTCCATTCTATGTGAAAGAGCAACTGTGAGTTGGTCATTTCTGTGTATGTCCAGGATCTGGAAGGACTGGAGGTGATTGGGAAAGGGCAGCCTTTCACATCTGTTTCAGCTGAGTCTTTTCTACATACCGCCATTTCTGAAGAGATTGAGACCCTGTAAGTTTCACTGTGTGGCAAAATAAAGAATTTTGAGTGTGCACTACCAGTCTGTGAGGTTATCCTTAGCTGTTCTTATCCAGAATGGAGACAAGTCTCCACTGGGTATATTAATAAAAGGTATATTCTTATATTATAATTAAATTATAATTAAAAGGTATATTCTTATATTATAATCATTGGATTTAGGAGCCTTTGTGTCCTGGGGCCTTGTGTCTAAGGAGCAAGAATAAGAGAAAAGTTTTGTTGAGGCTCTTCCTCCAGTCTTCACTCTGTGTGGCTTCAGAGCTTACATCAGGCAGGGTGGGATTCTACTCTAAATGACCTCCATTTTATTGTCTTTTTCTAGACAATAGAAAATTACCTCAATTTTATTGTCTTTTTCTTTTTTGCCTTCCATGATTAATTTCCTAGTTTTCCCTGTCCTGTCCATCTGTAACAGGCACAATCTGAGGGCCTCTTGTCCTTTTTACTCATGTACTTCAGGCAGGTCTCATTCTTTAATATTCTGGCTGTCTTGCCCTCCTTGCCAGTGACATATAGCTAGATGGGTTCACCACATCTGCAGGGCTCTGTCCCTAAAGAGATTACTGTGTGAGGAAACATTAAATGGGATTATTTTTTACAGGTCTTGTAAATCACCCCTGATTCTCCCCTCTCTGGAAGTGAATTTCACTCCATGAAAATGCTGGCTTTTGTTTTCTTTAGCAGTGACCCCTTAGGTGACTCCTTCGTTGTGGTTCCAGAAGCTGAAAAGGTTCCATCTTTGGTTTTCTGTGGCCAGCCTGCTCGTTGGATCAAGGGCATCACTGCTTCCAAGGTAATTGTGAGATTTTAATTGTTTAGTCAAGCTAAGCCTATTTGAGTTCCCAAGTCACAGTTGTACAATAAGTGTCACTCCAAGGCCACAGAATGAGGGACTTATTCTGAACATAATAGAACATCCCTATGTTTGCTTCAGAGACATCTAGGAACAGAAGGGCTCTGGTTGTGGTGTGCAGTTCAGATTCCTAGGCTTTCTCTGTATAATGGCCACTTCTTTGGACCTGCCTTACAAGTTGTCTTAGCAAGGCTCAACCCCTTATTTGAGCTATGACTTCATGCAAGATAAATCCTGCCAGATAGAGTAGAAATCATAATCTTTTTCCTCTTCCTTGTAGAAGGAAATTGGTATTGCTGCCCGGCTCACCTTTGAGACTCTGGCTAGTGAGAAGGCTGAAAGCTTCCTGACAGTGACCAATGATGGCAGAGCTGCCATATGGTACAACTGGATGAGGCTTCCCCAGCAGATCCCCTCCAGAGAAACCAAGGGGAGGAGAATGCCCTGTTTTTACTTTGATACCAGACCAGGTATGAGACCTGCTGGTCTCCAAGACCTTTGTACCTCAAGCAGAGAGCAGGAATTTGGGAGTTACCTGGGATGTGGAGTCTGACTAATGGCAGAGCAATGCTGGGTGATTTCTCCTGAGGAAGTCACCCTGGGTGTCAGAGCTGACTCACCCCAAAAGAGCTGTGCAAGGCAGATCCCTCTCCTGGAACTTAAAGGAAAGGAGGTTGCTTCTGCTCTGAGTGTAAATGGGTGGAATACTGAGAAGTGAATTATTTTCTGATGCCAAACAGGGCATAATCTTCTGTAGAGAAAACTGAGCTTGCTGTAGAAGGAGAGTGCAATGGGAATAACACCAATTCAGGAACATAGGGACTGAGAGTAAATCTGGGAGGAGAATGATAGCTGGATGAAGTGTGATAACCAGCTAAACTATGGGGGAAGAGTCTCCTAGAGAGATAAGGACACTTCGGGTGGTGTTGGAAAAAGGTCAGGCTAACCAGGTGGTTTCTTGCTGACCAATGCATTTTCTCTCTTATTTCAGGTGTAATTTTGCCTGGAGAAACTCAGAGGTTTTCTTTTATTTTCAAGTCAGAGAGAGCAGGCATTTTCAGTGAGCCCTGGCAATTTAGGACACATCCTCTGTTATTAGGAGGAGCTCTGCTTCAGGTGACCCTTTGGGGAACTGCGGTGTATGAGGATAAATTGGCTGACTTCAGAGAGAAATTGGAGGTAATGAAGCATGTAGCTGGGTAACTGAGCTTTGAACTTTATATGCAAATAGAGGATAAGGGTGGGAGTGGACAACATGGTATTTTTATTGTTGTGCAGTTACTGCTGAGAGTGAGATTTACAGAATGTCTGTACATGGACAGGTTTGCTAAATGATATGAGGAACTCTGCAGTCTGTTGTGATGTTGTTACTAAAGAGATGACTGTGTCTCCTAAAGTGTTCGCACTGGTCCTTTAAAGAATGAAATTTCTGTTGGTAATTAATTCCATTAGTTACTTAGTGGGAAGGGGATTGACTGCTGTACACTATGATAGCAGTTAAATTGAAAATTACACTATACTTTGAAACGTATAGTTTGGGGGCAGGATTTGTAGAGTTTACTTGAAAAGCTGTTGGAAGTATTTGCTCTGCTTAGCGGGGTTTGCAGTTGTTTGTGTCCCTGTAACTCTGTATAATGAATAGTGTGGTTACAGGTGGGATTTAATTTGTGTGTTTGTATATGGAATGAGGACTCATGCATGTTGTTCTTGTGGTGCCTCAGAGTGAGCTGGCTGCTCGAGAAGGTGCTGCTATAGTGAAAGACAGCCTGAATGAACTTCTTGACCAAATTCGGACACCTGAGCGCACCCCATCTCCTGTGGATGCCTGTGTCACAGAGGAAGAGCTGTTCCACAGGAAAAATCCCGAGGTGGTGTTTGCTATTGGATGTACTGCACAACTGAAATAAGTGGGGAGGGCAGGCCCATGGGGCTGCTGCATCCCTGGGATTCTGGAGCTGGCAGAGTCTGCCACGGAGGCTTTAACAGTTGGGTTTGAAGAGGGAAGGTGCAGCTCATGTTAACTTTTTCCCCCATTATCACAGTTGCATTATCAGCATCAAGTGGTAAAGCAGCTGCATAAACTATGGAGACAGCACCTGACTGTGCCTTCAGTCTTGGAGGAGGAAGTGCCCTTGGACCAGAGTAGCACTGCAGAGGACAGGGAGTACCAGCAGAGCACCTCGGGGCCTCCCTCTGTCCAGAGCAGCACCACTGAGCTCCCACGTGGGAAGTACACATTAGAGGAAGCTCCAAGGGAAAAGAGCATTGAGGAGGAGGAAGCAGGTCCTTCAGGATGGAACCTTTCCCTCGAGGACTTTAAACAGGTGGTCACCTCTGTTCCCACAAGCTGATGGTGTGTTAATTCCCCTACAAACAGCTCAGCCTGCCCCAGTGTGAGCCTACCTAAAGGGCAGCCAATATGCTGGGAGTTTGCAAGATTTACTATGTGTGTTGGCTCTGCTGACCACACCCTCAGTGCTCTTGAAAGAAATTCCCAAGAGAGACTTTGTGGGCTGTTGTGTGAAGAAGAAAAGAGAACCACACAATATAATAGATATTTTAAGCTGTTCCCCTGTTAGCTTTCTGTCATCCCAGGATTGAATTGTGGGGGGCAGGCTGGGCTTACAGCCTCCTGTGGCCCCCCCAAGGGCTCTTCTTGGAGAGTCCTTCCTATGCGTCAGAGATCTAAGGGGGCATTCATGACAGGCTGTGGATAAAGTACAGACCTCCTTAGATTAAAGCAAGAGTGCTTTGGGTTCTGTCAATGTTTTTTCTGTAGTGGTCTCTTGGAACTCTCTCTGTTGTTTTTATAACTAAGCTTTATTAGGGAACCTATTAGCGTGATAGAATCCCTGTTTCCCAGAACACCTGAAGTTGCAAAGGGGCTTAATATATGTCTGATGGTGGAATCTGGGTTTGTTCCGCATATCTTGGGTACCTTGGCCATATCCTAGCTGTGTAGGAGGCCCCATCTGGGTGTATAAGTGCCCAGTGCAGCCTGGTTTCAGACTGGTGTCCAGGAAGAGAGCTGTGGGCTGCTCCACTGAGCTCAGGGACTGGGAATAAAGACTGAGAAGTGTTTCATAGCCCCTGTGAATTTTCTTTCACAGGCCATAATGTCAGTCTCTGGGGAGGAGCAGCGGGAAGAAGCACTGACCCAGCTCAATAAGGCAGCTCTGGAGCTGTGTGTTGAACAGAGGCCAACTCAGTCAGACCTCCTGTATCCACTCTGGTGGGTTACCTTTGCAAGGAAAAGCTTGTGAAAACATTGTGTGATCAACAGCCTCAGCAAGCTCTGTTGCAAGTGTTGTGATTCAGAGTGCACATAATTATATGAGGTCTAGAAGTCATCTTTACACTGTTTTTTTATAGCTTAATTGTAGCAGCTGTCTAGGACCTAAATCCCTTTTTTTTTTCCCCCTAGAGATAAGTTTAGGATATTAAATGCATGTAATTTTGGAGAGTGTACAAGATTATTTCTGGCAAGATTATTCCAGTCTGTATTTATGAAACCATTGGGTATTTTCTGTACCCTTTTACTCAGATAACTGTCTCCCCCCTCATACAGTCTCTCTGTCCTTTGCTCAGGCTTTCAGCCAGTAAACATATCAACAGCCTTGAGTTACTTCTGAATTAGAAGGATGCAGGTTCCTCTTGGTAAACACAGACCAGGCTGATTTACCAATGTGTGTCATGTTGAAGAGCAGACCTAGTTTCACAGTAATATTTATGGGTTCCTGGGAGCCTGTTGACTTGCAAACCATTGAGACCTTGGAGGGATCTAACATGAGGAAAGTAATTTAGCATCCCACTGCACAGATATTTAGACAGTGGGTGCTGTTTTGTTGATTTAGTTGCACAGGGCAGCTCTCAGCTATAAGGTGCCTTCACTTCTGGGCACAGGGTCAAACTAGGTGGCAGTTGCTGCACTGTCTCCCTTCTGATCCTGATCATTTTATCAGCCTCCAGCTGTGGCGTGGAACAGTTGATGACCTGGTGAGTCACTCTCTGAGGCTCAGATCCGTGCTTGGTTTGATAAAGAAGGACAACCATGGAGAAGCTGTTCCAGAGGAAACAGGTAATGGTTTTAGCACAGCAACTGCTTTCTGTGGGCTGCTGGAAATATAAAAAACATGATGAATTTGAACTGAAATGTCAATTTCAACATGTCTCCCTGAGGAAGATGCACCAGGAAAAAAACTGGGAGATTGTGTGACAGTAACAATACTAATTAGGATCTGTGGTTTGGCATCAGTAAAAAAACACCCCCACCAAAAAAGCCTTTTAATTCAGCTCAGTCTAACTGTGGTTTTCACACAGACTGACCCAGCAAATACTGCCTCAATGAGACCTCTTCATTCCTTGTTTAAACAAAGAACGCTTCAAGGTATTGTTTTTCAGTGCAGTACATCTCAGATTAATAAAAAGAGGAAAATATACTGCAAAAATAACAGATTCCCACTGTGCTAGTGCAGTGGGATGGACTTTCTGGATCTGTGGATGCTTTTGGTTAATTGAAATCCTTTCTTTTGTAGAGGAAGTAAAGCAAGGAGGAACAAAAAAAGGAGGAAAGGAAGACAAAATAGCTACTAAGAAAGAAGAGAAAAAGGATAAAGAAGGCAAAAAAAGTAGAGGGACATCAGGGAAAGAGAAAGCGGTAGGTGTTGGGATGCTTGGTGAGCCCTGAGTGCTGGGGACAGTGTGATCATCCTGAGGTTGTGTATCCTGAATTTGAGCTGATTTCCAACCCAGTGAAAGAGGTGCTGCTGCTAGGAGATGCATCTTGAAGCAGCCTGAGCAGTATCCTGACCTATGTCCCTTTTTTCCTTGGTCTGTCCCTGATTAGGATCATTCAGGCAGCAGAAAGCTGAAAGAAAAAGATAAGAAGCAAGTATTTTCCATTTCTGTGCAGGATGTGAAAGGGGGAGCAGAGTCCGTCAAAGGAAGAGATGAGAAGCAG
The DNA here is from genome assembly GCA_013399835.1 of Leptocoma aspasia. Taxonomy (NCBI): domain Eukaryota; kingdom Metazoa; phylum Chordata; class Aves; order Passeriformes; family Nectariniidae; genus Leptocoma; species Leptocoma aspasia. The sequence continues at coordinate 445,977 of VXAX01005624.1, read as the reverse complement.
AAGGTGGAAGAGGGAGCTGCAACTACAGATGGGGCAGAATCTGTTCAGGAGCAGGTGGACTCTATTTCACTTGAAACATACCGGGAAAAGCTCTATATTGAAGTGAGTCTGACCAAAGCTTGTATCGTTGTCTTGGTTGTGTTCTTTTCTTGTAAGGCACACTGAGGCTCAGGGGGAGAGGCTAGCATTTTGTTAAACTCAGAAAACTGGCAGAGATATATCCCTTGTGCTGCAGCAAGGTAAGTGTGAAATCCAAATTAATTTGTTTCAGCCTGGAATCTGTTAGCAGAAATCCAGCCATGACATAGCCACATGCGGGACTTCTATCTGGGATGTCTTTAGCATTGCTTGCAGACTCTGGAGGAATCAGCTGAATTAATTGTACCTCAGATAATGTTAAACACACTTTGTAGCCAGGGAAGTTATTACTAGAGCTCTGTCAGCAGCAGCTGCCACTTTTATGTGGTTGTGTGTGTGCCCATATAAAAATGTACCTCAGAAACCATCTCTGTCAGTCTCAGCCTCAAGATTTCTTCATGTGTTTTCACTGCAGCTGTCTTCTCTGAATTTCTGCAGGTTTACAGGCTGCTGGATTCAATGGTGAGTGAAATGGTGTCTTTATTTGAGGATCTGAAGCAGTAACACGCTCTGAAGTGGGAGTGAAGCCCTTTGTATGTAGAAATAGACTTGCTTTTAAAAAAATAAAATAAATAACCATATTTACACAGATGGAGTGGAGATTCTTCTTTCTGAAGTGATTGAGTGATAACAAATACCAGGCTGCCTCTTTTCTGACACACTATGATGTGAGACTATTGCTAGATCATCTGTTACTGCTACAGATGATGCTTGCCAAGAAGAGACAAGGCAAGAAATATCACCACCTCAGAAAACGTTAAGACTGGAAAATACTGGTATTTCTGCTAAAGGAGAATTTAAAAGTGACAGTTAACATGAGGTATGTTCTTTGTGTCTTGATTGTATTTTGCTAGCAGGTGAGTGAGCAGGGTGTTCTTGTACTCATGAATACTGGTACCAGGAGAGTAGACAAATCCATCCCGGGTCTTACCATATTTTTGGCGGCTTGTCCAGTCTCCTCTTGAGACTTGCTGACAGGAGGCTTCTCTGAGGCATTCTAGATGGCAGTAAAAACACTGTCCCAAGGGGTGTGCCACCCTGCCTGGTTTTGCACTCACAGATTTCCTTCTTGCACTGATCTTGCCATATCTTTCCATTGAGCTCCAGGTACCCGTACCCCATTCTGAGCCAGGTTTTGCATGCTTCCTTCCAAGACTAATGACTCTTAAATGAGTGAAATTTGTGCTATAAAAGTTCTAAGCCATGATAAGTCCTCATGTTAGAGCCACCCCTCCTGTCTGTCCATCTGCCTGTGTGTCTGGGCTCATCACCATTTTCCATCTGTGTGCATCACTGCTGGAATGGGTCTTTTTGTGGAAGCATCCCAGGCCTGAGTGTGGCGCATTGGACTTTACTTGGAGTAGGCTCCCAAAGCAGAGTGAGCTCTGTGTGGGGTCTGTCTTGGCCTGGTGTCAGTAAGTGCCACCTTCCTGCTAAAGCAGCTGGACAGCATTCCTCAGAAAGGCTTTGGTCCTGTAGAGCGATGACATCAGTGTAGATCATTAACTGGGGATGGTGATCCCACTGGAGCTCTTAGGCAGCAGATGCCTACTCGGAGCATCGCTCAGCCATGAGTTCAGTGGCTCCAGGTGTGTCCCTTGGGCATGTGCCCTGTCCCTGGGTTGGCACACAGCTTGGAGCTGCACATGTAGTGTGAAATGACTGCTCCTTCTGCTGAATTGGAGTCTTCTGCTTTCTCATTTTAACTCCTGTGCTGTCTCTGGGGAGAGGATCTGTCTCTCCCCTTGGCTCCCAGCAGTACCATGGCAAAGCACAGCTTGTTTTTTTTCACTGGCCAGGTGAGGCTTCTCATCTTTTGAGGTGTTTTCTCTTAGTGGGGAAGCATTTTGGCTTCCGTAGCAGCAGGAGCCTCCTCTGGCTTAGTGGGCACAGACTCACAAAGGGAATGTCTCTGCTTAGCATTCCTGGAGTGAGAATTTCAGCAACATTTTGAGAATTGGGAGGAAAAAGGCCTGAAGTTGGGGTGTGTCTCACAGGCTCTGACAATAGCTCCTGCCTGCCTGGAGATGATTATCAGCTTTGTGAATTTGCCCAACTCTAACTGCTCAAGCCATCTGTTTCTGGGAGAGAGGGAGTCTGCATGTTCTAGAGGCAATGTGATTGTCAGAGAGGCAGGAATCCTTTCATTTGGTAGCTTTACCTTAAAGGATGGCAAAGCCCATCCATGTCTCCATGGATCCATATCTTCAGCCTATTGAAACCAGGCTCCATGTGTTCATCTACCCACGGGAAAATCTGTTAATACAACACCGGGTAGATGAAAGTTTTACATCAGTCACATAAAATGGAAGAATGTCCTGTGCTGGCATCTTCCCTTCCAAGAGAGGAGACTGGTAGCAGAGGGCAGGTGGGTGGCATAGGAGTTCTGCAAAGGAGAACAAACCTGTGAATAGTCTAAATTCCTGTCATAATTTTTTGTCATAACTATTGCCAGTGCCTCTTCCAGCCTTGGACAAGAGTGTCCTCAGGGGACAAGGTACAAGCAGCATGCAGGAAGGGCAGGAAGGGATGTTATGGGCTAGCAACTGTGATACTCTGCTGCCTGGCTGCTGCAGCTTTTTGTGAGCCAGCTGTTTTGGGTGTTTTTTTTTTTTCCTTTCCCCTTTTGCATTGATTTTTGGAAGTAACAAGACAGGAACTACAGTGGAATTAGAGGTGGCTTCCACAGAGTAACTTCAGAAACATATACCTCTTATTTACAGGCCTAGTGTGAAATGTGGCCTCTGTCCTTAGCACAGAGAGCCTCAGCGCCGCACTCTGCAGGATACTGTATGGCTGAGTCCTTGCAGCCAGGCAAGGAAATTATTCCTTCTCCTCTCCCAAGCATGGGCATTATTTGCATTACTGTTAATAATTTGTGTTCTGTTTGCTAAATAACCAAGGTGAGAAACCTTCCTGGCCTTGGGAGCTGCATTCCAAACCCATCACATGAGTGAGCCCTGAAGACACCATCACAACCGGAGAGGATGGGAAGAGGGGGAATTGCAGGAAAATGCTGCAAAGCAGAAGGTGACAGTACATTTCCAGAGGTGTCTCAATGGCAGAGAGGGTCTGGGTGAGCAGCTGAAGAAAGGCAAGCTGTCTGCCTCACCATCTGATACAGTGAAGCAGGAGCATTGGGAAATGGAGGAAGAGGAAAGCTTGGAGCTTTGGCTGCCATGAAGAATGCCTGCCACTTCTTGAGCTGGGATGTTCTCTGGGCTGACCTGCAGAGGGTTTGGATGCTGGATATGCTCTTTTCCCACACTGCAGCTTGGAGTGGGACTAGATGCTTATTCAGCCTGCACGGCCAGAGCCTGTTGGGAATGTCAGGCTGCTGAGATCTGCAAAGCCCCCAGAGGCACATGGCCTCCCCCGAGACCTAAGGCAGGACCCTGGGGCAAGATGGATTTCAGCTCAGCACTTTGTGTGGCTGGCAGGAGCAGTGGCAGGAAGGCACCATCCCCCTCCCACCCCAGAATGTCTCAGCACCCCTGAGATACTTTCCATCGTGAAAAATGTCAGTGATATAAAAAAGATTATATATATCCATAATACTTGAAGGGCTGTCAATGATGAAAATGGAAGGCAGAGGCCGATAGAGAGGGGGTGGCATTGAAATGATCGAGAGACATGA